>CAUYRT010015027.1:0-22979 GCA_963574885.1 Lepilemur ruficaudatus | reverse complement strand
GAAATGTAGTTGGGGATGGGAATTAGGGGACTTAATAGGGGGAAGGAAATCTTCTAAAACTGATTTATGTGAATAACTGTACAACTTGGTAAATTTACTAAAAATCATTTAATTGTTCACTTAAAATGGAGTAATGGCATGCAATGTAAATTATACTTCAATAAATTTGTCAAAAAAAGAATGTGGGTTTTATAGATGAAAATTACAATATGATTTAACTCAGTAGATAAGGACATTATGTAGGCTGAATTTCTATTTCTAGGTTTTATGTGTAAATCTGCCTAAATGCCCTAAATGTTACATATTTTGTTTCAATAATTTGTGATTAACTAGGTTTATTTTATTAAAAGAAACTTTTAAATCTAAAGCCCTAATGTTTTTCAGATAGTGCCACTTTTCTTTATACCATCAGTGATAGAGAAGGAGTAGAAATACCTAAAGGGGCATCTTCAGGAAGGAGAAGATTCTAATTGTCAGATCTGTGATTTAGCGTAACAGTGAACAAAGATAACTATTCTAGTGGGTGCCACATAGTAGATGCCTAAAGAATATTTACTGAATTGAATTATATTTTGTAAGAAAAACATGAACATCAATCTGGATGTTAGATGGAAGTGCAAACAATTTTAAGAGAATGAAATAACAATGTAGTCAAAAATAAAAGTGGTTGTATAGCATCTTGACAACATATTATGTTAACTTGTTAAAGCTGTAGACTTGCTTCAGTATGAAAAGCAGGACTACAGACAGTCCCTGACTTACAGTGGTTCAACTTACGACTTTTCAAATTTACTATGAATGTATAGGGATATAACGCCATCGTAAGTCGAGGTGCGTCTCTATACAGTGAAAAGAAGGTGGACTCTGTAGTTGCAGAGTGACTCTTTATTATCACCTCTACGATTTACAAACTATATGATCATGGACAAGTTACTTTTTGTGTCTAAGTTCTGAAATGGAAAATGAAGCAATAGTATCCTCATTGCATGGTGTGTGTGTATAGTCTCTAGTAGAGTTCTTGGAACATACTAAGTACTTGATAAATTATATCCGTTAACACCAGAAATAACCACAACAATAATAAGACATAAAAGCCCTGTGTATAATGGCCATAAGCTCATTAATATATATGATTTATATATATATATATATTGGTTTATAAATAATGACACTTGAAAGTGCTTTGCTTAATGTTTGACACGTAGTAGGAACTCTATGTGCAAATTCAACTTATTTAAATGCCTTCATGAAAAGATTGCTTTAGTTATTCTAGTTAAATGAAAATGCAACTCAAAAATCTAAAACTAACTTAATCTTTTGAAAAATGACAATTAAAGCAAAAGCCGCCTGAAGATTTGTCACTGAAATGGTCAAATAATTTGGGCTTAATGCAAATAAATATCAGAAACTACACTTGACTTCAAATGGTAGAAAAAGAGAATTAACTTGGAAAACTCTTAGGTGACCCCTAATTTGAATAGTATTAATTGGAAGCATTTTAAAGATCAAAAGGCTATTATTGCAGTTGCAGTGGTAGCTACATATGGAAAATGGCTTCAGAAATTCACAAGACAAAAATAGTTCATTGCTAAATTCGAAATTCTGTTAATGTCACAAACAGTGGGATGTGAAACACAAATGAATTGTGATGACAGTTGAGTACCAAGCTGCCTATTTTTTTCCCCTCAGAGCTGCCCATATTTGGCTTTATATTTTCCTCAGTCCTGATTTAACCCATCAATATTTGTATTTTCTGCAGCTAGCACACCACCTTGGAACATACCACTTAAGCATTTTATTCCCAATTGCTTCTTGATTCCTAGGAATTTTGCTCTTACTGCCTTTCTTACTGCCAGATATATATTCCTCAATCTTTCCTTACCTCTTACCTTGCAGTCAGAGATTAGAACACTTTTTAACCTATACTGTTGTAGGACTCTATATTGTTCTTCACTCTTCCATTTCTGTCACATGTTTTAAGTGTCACGTCATTCTTCTTCACCTGCAGGCTGGGGCATATTTCTTCTCCATGTTGCTTTGACTTGGGGAAATCCTGATAATCTGCATTTATTTTCTACTATAGTTTTTAAAAACCTGGGTTTTTTTAAATGTCACTCTTATCCTTTATGATAGAAGGTCTTTACGATCCTGGATTTGGGGAACAAGACTTATTTTATGAACTGACTAAAGCTCCCTTTTAAATGCAGCAATTCCACATAACCATAAGCTAGCTTGACCTTTGGGAAATGTCATTAAAAAATCTCTAAAGAGTATTGCTAAAATGACCAAATTATTTAGGCTTAATGGATTTTGTAGCATGGATACCAGGCCTAACCTTACAGAGCAACAGTCCTGGCTAAAAATATTTTATCTGGGTTTTGCTGCCATTTATTGAGTGACCTCTCCATGCCAAGCATTTTACATTTAATTCTTAAAACAATCTTGCAAGATAGGTACCATTATCTTCATTTAATAGATAAGGAAATCTTGACCTAGAGAGGTTAAATGACTTGTTAAAGGGTAGAAATAGGATATAAACCCAAGGTTCTAAGACTTTAAAGATCATACTTTCTCCATTACCACATACTTTTGCCTGGTTATATATTTACATTATTGGTAGTGGAAAAGAAGTTCGTGGTATAATTTAATTGGGGGCACAGCCAATTTCATGAAAGCAAACAAAGTGATGATGAGATTTTATTGTGTTATAATGTTATAGAAATATGAACCCAAGGCTATCCAAGGCTATGGATTCACTAGATCTCTAGAAGGGAAAAAGCACATGAGTATAGGCAACTTCTTTTGCTGTTCCCTTTGGTTGGTTTCAGAGGGCATATTATTTACTAATTGTGAAGAAACGGGGACTTAAAACGAGTGGTTCATATACCAGGGGTTTCTGGCTTCCCATCAAGAGCTTCCTGTGACTTGCCCTAGTCATTCTCCAAAAATTAAAATCTGGTGATTAATCTCAGCAAATATATCCTGTAAACCTTCTTCCCACCAAGTTTTCTGAAGAATTGTTATAATTATAATTATTTAGTACTTTCATAAAGTGAATACTTAAAATATTTCAAATCCATTCTATATGTTTCTCTTATGAGGTGTTAATACCACTTTACTTTTATATAGCACCTTATAGTTTACAGTTTGGAAAATATATATCCCCAAAGTAGCACATTATCTTTTCTTCAGGATGACTTAGAATAGGAATACATAATTTCTCTATTTTACAGTGGTTTCCACGTACAGTGAAGCAGTGGTAAGGCTAGCCTTCAAATTAAGAATCTGTATTTCCAGAATTATGTTCAGGCCTGGTTTTCCTTTTAGCCCTTTTGCAGTTGGACCATTGAGTTCATCAGTTTGTGTGCACCCCAGACCCCAAGACCTTGCTTTGAACAAAGACTGAAGGTCATGTTGACTAGTTTAGTTTGCAACTTTGCCACAACACGTTTACTTCATTTGGGTCAGAAACTCTAAAAGGAGTGCCTGAAATTTCCTTGGAATTTAGAATGAAATTTTAACTTAAAGAAAAATAAAGAAAGAAACTACAGCAAAAACCCCAGAACCATCTTTCTTCAAATATTTCCTTGAAAAGAAAACTATAAAAACTTTATTATAAGATGCTAGGCTTTTGGATTTCACATCATGAGTGCTTTTCCTAGACTGCATCTTTCGTGTTTGCCCACACTCTGGTCACATTGAGTGTTCAATTTTCTTCTCTTGAACTCTGGCAGTCACCAATTTTGATGTGTCCTCACCATTGCTTATTACTCTAAATAAGTGGTGTAGATATTATTCTCCTTCACTTTTTGAAGATGCAAGAAGTTTTATTGTGTGTATTTATCAACAATCACCTGTAAAACTCTGCCCCAAATCCTGTTTTGTTAAACAAATAAATATTGCCATATTTTACAAATCAGAATACCTTTGGCAATTTTCACCCTTTCTTTTAATCCCAAAGATCTTCCGCTTTTATTTTTCTCTTTGAAATATTGGATCCTAGAAATGTAAGTGAAAATTAACAGCTCTAAAATCTTAACATTTTAAAAAGTTAAATTTTGCTATTATTATGTTTATTTAAAATTGACTTTCTGACCTATGATTTCTAAAAAGGTAAGCATTGCATAAGTAGTAAGACATAATCATAGATAGTTATGTCAAAAATATGGAAGATTTTGTCACACATATATATCCCATCTCCTCCCTATCCCTTCATGATTTTTTGACATGAGAAAATATCTTTCCAACAGTGGGTTTGGTGAATTTTAACGTTTGTATGAATTGGTGTTCATCTTTATGAAAAATATTGAAGACCACTGATCTCTTTTTCTTTTTAGCTGTACATGGCTCAACCTAATACCTTTTGAATACAGAGTCAATATGGTTATACCTCCTTTAAAAGCAGTGCTTTGGACTGTTTCTCTGCTCAAATGACTCCACAAAGAAAGAGAAACCAACCAGTGGCTCACACCTATAATCCTAGCACTTTGGAAGGCCAAGGTGGGAGGATTGCTTGAGAACAGGAGTTCAAGACCAGACTAAGCAAGAGTGAGACCCTATCTCTACAAAAAATAGAAAAATTAGCCAGGAGTGGTGGCACGTGCCTGTAGTCCCAGCTACTCAGGAGGCTGAGGCAGGAGGATCACGTTAGCCCAGAAGTTTGAGCTTGCAGTGAGTATGATGACACCAACCTCTGCACTCTCGCTAGCCTGGAGACAGAGCAAGACCTTGTCTCAAAAAAAAAAAAAAGAAAGAAAGAGAGAAAGAGAGGAAGGAAGGAAGGAAGGAAGGAAGGGAGGAAGGAAGGAAGGGAGGGAGGGAGGGAGGAAGGAAGGAAGGAAGGGAGGAAGGAAGGAAGGAAAAGAGGAAGGAAGGAAAGAAAGAAAGAAGACCTTCCTTGTAACAAAGTAAAATGAAGCTTACAAAAACTGTTTTGAAAAATGGTTTGAACAGTGACTAAAAAGCAATATTTCAAACACTGTTGTAGCCATTTCAAGCTGTGGAGTGGACAGTGCATGAGAAAAATCAATAAAGGGAAAAGATCTCTATCTGTCACAGATGAAACCTAAAAATACCGTTAAGACCAATTCTCTCTTCATGCGTTTATTATTGCATTCCAGTAAAAGGTGTTGAAAAAAATCAGCCAACCTCTACTAGCACGAAGTGTCCAGGCAAGCAACTCTGTAAATAATTAAAAGAATAAACTAGAGTAGAAAAAAGGGAATGGGGGATGGGGGGAGATTAAACACTTAAAATGTTGAGTATACCAAAACCAGAAAGCTCAGGGAGGGAAAGAACTTGTTCTTCAAAAGAAGACACCTTCCATCCTTCACCAGTAACACGGAACTGATAGGCTGATAATAGAAGCCCTTTGGGTAAGGTTGGTGGGAAGAACACTGTCTTCACAAAGGCTTCACTGGGTGTTCAATTGTCCAGGGAAATCTGATCAGTATGTCCTTGTTTCTAGAATTGAGTAAACCAAATCAGGATGAACTACACATGGTTTAATAGTTAACTTTTAGAACAAGGGGCAGGGAGATGCTTTTATGCCATAGGCCCAGCGTTCATTCCAATCTCATTACTAAAGTCTGTCCTGAGAGCATTTACAGCTTTCCGGAGCGTCTGACTTTGGCTGAATCCTGAAGATGGAAATATAGCTTAATGACCTCTTTGTCCTGGAGTCTCTCTTAATACAGGTGAATCTTTGTGATAAATCATGCTCTAGAATCCAAAGTACTGTTATCATCATAATTATGATTATTATTATTAGTCCCTTCTTATGTTGGTAGTTATCTCTCCATTTTCCTGTTCTAGAAATAAATGAAAGTTTTGTGAATACACAGAGTTGCTTTCTCTGAGTTTCTCTGAGAAAGTTTATGTCTTCTTCCAAGTTGGAAATTTGAGATATTGTGAAATATAGTTGGATGTGCAAGTCCAGTCCTGCTTTTTAAAGACCAGAGACAGAAAAGATTCTAGAAACAATCCTTTATTTGACAGAGAGACAGGACAAAGGAGGAGAGAGAATTGTATCTTTTGGCTGATTCCGTCTTACAGTTCTCTGTGTTGTTTGGCGAGCGGTCTTTTGAGCCTGACCTCTGCTTTCTCAGATCCCTAATCACACTCTTCTCTTGGGGCTAAGAGAATCTCTCTAACTCTTAGCATCTCCTCCATCTTTTCAAAAGGATAGTAACCATGGACTAGGATTTAGCATACCTAATGAAAAGCATTAGATTATGAACAAATACTAAGGGAAAAATAACAAGGAAATTGAGTGCAAATTCATGGCAAGCACTGAGTTCATGAAACGGTTGGAAGAGTCTGGTATGGAGTTGGTGTCGTAGCTTAACTAAACAGCAACAGTAACAGCAAAATCACACTTCCAGCTCCCTTTTTCCTGGTTCCATTAAAAAACAGCCACCATTATAAAAAACAGGCCAGCAAACAGAGCGAGCACATGTCTGTATTTTTGGTGTATGACCAGTTATCTTCATTGTAGCTCCTCTGCCACATCTGAGTAGAGTTATTTATCCCCGATGTTTTACAAAGATAACTTTTGTGCATGTCTGTATTACTGTTCTAATAGTACTACTATTGTCTCTTGTTCATCTCTCTTTTATTTGAGCTCATTTCTTTATGTATGCCAAGAGACTCTCTTTCTAGCCTTTTTTTTGTACACATTCACCATTTCACTAGGACAGATGGGTGTTTTTCTACATACCTTTTAAAGGGAGAAGACAGCAAGAATAGATTTTGAACAATATTTTACCAGTATTTTTACCAGTATTATTGGAAAATTAGCTACTGTATATTCTATATACACACACAGCACCTGCACAAAATGCAGATTCTAATCGTGTCTGATCTCTTCTGCGTTTATATGGTTACTATTGCTGTAGCACCTAAGCACTTTATGTTATTTCCTCTTATTATTATTTACCACTTGATCATTCCAAAGTGCTTTTTACAATCAGAGAATTTCATTAACAACCCATTCCCTTGCTCTTTGTTTTTCAGCACCATTGCATGTAAAAGAATCAAGGAACTTAGTAGCTATATCAGATAAATTACAGTAAAAAGAGTGCTTCTGATAGGAGGGTGGGGTAGAAAACATCACAAAGCATCTTCTAAAATCCAGTTTATGTTTTATAGTATCCAGATAATGTTACAGAAGTCTATATATTTAAGTGAAAACTCAACTGCTAGGTAAGCGCTTTTCTTTGTCACGGTTTCCATCATTACAATAATCACAAGTGTGAGGTAAGGAAGAGGAATACTGTCTGCACTTGACATGTAGAGAGGTCTAGGCCATTGCGCCTTGTCACTGTAAAAAGCTTGTGATTCCTACTGACTCTTGACTTGAGCTGCCGTTAGGCCAGGCCTACAGAAGTCAATCCGTTTTAAAATCCAAAAAGCTACTGTTATGTTTTTTAAGCTAAGAGGATAGAAACTTGTTTATTAAAAGGTTCATTGTGATTATAGATGAAAGTGCGTGGTTGGTACCTTAACAGTTTGAATTAAAATCAAGTTCATACCGAGGTTTTCTTCTCAGCTCTACTCCTTGCTTTCTCTTTGACTCCAAGCTAATTGCATAACCTCTGGTTGACTTGTGCCTCGTCTACACATTCAAAGTGAAATTCAGAAAATGAGGTTATTATCTAACTAATGTAGGCAGTAACATTATTTCTCTAAATATTTCTGTGGGAGAATTTGAGATTTCTGATTTAAGGAGATGGTAATAAAAACTAACAATTTTATGCACAGTCTCCTTTTGTCCTTAGACAACAACCCTGTGGACGTGACTGCCTCAGAATCACCTGGAGGTGATCAGAATCCTTTGGAGGGCTTGCTAAAAACACAGGTCCCTTCCCCCTCCCCCACCAAGTTTCTGAGTCTGAGTCTGGAGTAGAGACTGATAATTTCATTTCTGACAAATTCCTGGGTGATGCTGATGATGAGCACACTTTTTGAATCACTGTCCTAAGGGAGATGTAGTTTAAGTACTAAAAAGGAAATAAAGGCTCAGAGTGGCCACAAGTCATGACAGTAAAGAGGCAGAGTATAGAAACAAATGTAGGCCTGTGACTTCAGATTTTACTGTTTCCTACAACAGATATTTTCTCATCACTTCTACTGGAGGCATTTTCACTTACTTTCGTGTTTTGAACAGCTGTCAGTCGCCTTGAGATCCTGAGCAAAACGGCGTTGTAAAGACTGGTAGGTGGATCTCTTCCTCTTAGATTGAGTAGCCCCTCTTACTGGATTTTTGAAAAAAGAGAAGGTGACCATTCAAAATTTTAGTGATTGGTTTTGTTATAAATGGATTTAAAGGCCAGCCTTATACTTTTGAGGATAAGAGTAATAAATGTAAGTCTTCTTTGGGTTCAATCATCATGATCTATAGATGGATATGAACAGGTTTTGCTCTGATGAACTTATGACCATATTCTGCTGTGACGATGCTTTGTAAAACATTTCCACATGTATCTTACATCTCAGAGTAGTCACAATAAAAGAATGTGGTTAGGTAAACATGGTGGGACAAGGGGAAGCCATGGCAAAGAAACTGGGGACACTTGAGTTCTAGTGCTACTTCACCTCTTGGCATAGGTCTGCTGACCTTCATGGGAGGCTTGGTGCAATTATTCTTTACCCAAGCTGTATGTGACAGTCATCCAGGAAAGCTTTGCAACAAACACTCATGTCTGGGCCCCTGTACAAGAAATTCTGATTTAATTGTTCTGGGGGAGGTTCTGAATATCAGAAGTTTTGTAAAAGCTTTCCAGGTGATTTGAATGTGTAACCAGGGTTAAGAACCCCTGGGCCAGTGTGTAAGAGCCTGAGTTTTGAAATCGGAGATATGAGTCCATATCTTGGCTTTTCCACTTAGTTAGTTACTATGTAACCTTGGACAAATTAATTTCTGACAACTTTAGTTTTTCTCATATGTAAAATACAAATAATAACACTTGTCTTAAAGGAGATTTGTAAGAATTAAATAATACATTTAAATGTTCAAAATAATATCTGGCTTGTGGTATGAATCTATTACATATTAGCTGCTGTTATTATTATAATGTACCTTGATTTCCTTATCTGTAAAGTGAGGGGAGCACTTTAATTTATGAAATGGAGGACAAATATCCTGGGATTCTCTGTAGATACTTGTTCGTCACGTTGTCCACAATATTCTACCTGCTTCCATTTTTGCCCTTCCTTCTTCCTACATACGTGTATTTTGTTAGGTGCAATCTTTGA
The DNA here is from genome assembly GCA_963574885.1 of Lepilemur ruficaudatus. Taxonomy (NCBI): domain Eukaryota; kingdom Metazoa; phylum Chordata; class Mammalia; order Primates; family Lepilemuridae; genus Lepilemur; species Lepilemur ruficaudatus. The sequence goes on along the minus strand of CAUYRT010015027.1, from coordinate 13,724 downwards.
CAGGCTTGGCCTTTATTATGATATTTTACCAACAATTACTACTGTAGTAATAATTTTAAAAAATTACTCTCTGTTTGCTTTTTTCCCACCAAGAATGAAAACTTGCAAGTTACAACAAATCTACTGAAATTCTCATATGGGATCAATGAGATATGTTGGGTGGTTGACATGTAGGTTTAAAAAATAAAAGGCAGAGCTTTGTAAACATGTCTAAAAACTAACATGTCCCTAAACTTGATTGCTATTTTTCTGCCATCATCCTCTCTAAAAATCCAATCATTGGTAGAGTTCATCCTGGAGAAGAAGGAGTGTTCACACCGTACTTCTTGAAGATAATTGCAATTTGTTATTTCCCTTTCTTTTCTCTGTTTTCTTCCTGTAAGTCTTGAAGAAGCCTTAGTACACAGATGAGTAGTTAAATTTTTAAAAGACAATTATGGTTTTATAAGCCCATTTGCTTATCTCTGCTTATGTTTACTAGGTTATACTTTTCAAACCATTTTATATCACCAACTTTAAAACTTAGATTCTTTTTGAAAAAACCCTCTTGTATCTCTCTTAAAGTGAAAATTATGTTTTTGGGTGGACTGAGAGGAATTATTTGTCTGCCCAATAAAAGTACAGATAGTTCCATTTTCCTTGACTCATCTCACAGCGCACATTAGTCAGGTCACATGCCTATTTGGGAATTTTTGTAGCACTAGGTCACTTGCTGAGCTTTGGGGCACATAAAAGAATATTTGCCTGGCTTTAAAGTTTGTGGATCTTACACTGTGCCTGGCATGGAGATAGGAAGGACATTTTTTTCCATTAAACTTTTTCACTGTGTTTTGAAAGGAAAAGTTGAAACAGAGTACCTACTGAGATTTTAACATGTTCCATGGTGGTAACCATAGGAAATAGGGAAACAGGAAATTTTTGGACAGAAGGAAGCCAAGGAGTCCATCTCAGTCTGTCCTCACCTCTCAGATACCAGTGGGATTCTACAATATTATTTTTATCTAGGTGTATATTTAATGCTTGGTATTTCTGTGGTTTTCTTTCTGATAGTAAGGAAATATTGCTGTCGAATATCATGAAAAAAACTTCTCTCTAAACATACTCAGTCCCCTCTTATGGACATATCAATGGAAACATTCTTTCAGATGTTAATAAAGCAAAATCATGGGAGTTTTCATTTAGGAAAATCCATTTTGGTATTTAAAAGAATTCTCAAAGGATGTCATGATAGAGCCCTTGTAAGCTATAGTGATAGAGGGGGGAAAAAGTATTTGTTTCATACAAAAATATATAAACAAAATAATGACATTTTTCTTCATTAAATTCCGGATGCTTAAAGTCACACACATGCACACGCGTGCATGTATATCCTTCATCTACTCTACTTTTCCTCCTACCACTCCTGCCTTAACCTTTGGAGACCAAAAATACTGAAATTTAAATCAACTCTCATTTCTGTAAGATCCTATGATGTCATTTAAGTGAAAGTGCTTACTACGTATCATTGTTCTTCCCTAAGAATTTAAATATGCACATTTTTATGCGTGTGTGTGTGTGTGTGTGTGTGTGTATGCTCTCCCTATCCATAGGAAACGTTTTTCAAATAATCTGGTCAGAGAGAGCTCTATTAAAAATTTACCAGGTCATTGATATTATATCTATACTAATATTTTCTATTTTCTTTCATTATATAGCAGTTATTATAGATGAGATCCCAGAAATACCACTTCCCCACTGTTATACACTGTTATAGTGAAATACAGCTAACCAAATAGTAATCATAGCTATTAGTAACTTTCTGATAGACATTTGACATGGCAACAGTTATATTTTCTCCCTCATGCCCATGTTAGCACCAAACCTTAATATGGATTGTGAAAATTCAAAACAGTAAGCGTTTTAAAAAAACAGCTCTTACCAGGTCAGAAATAGAACCTCACAACACTGGCATTAGCATCCTTATCATTGCCGTTTTAAACAGAACCACCCCAGATTACAAAATCTTACACTAACACATTTTTAAAGTTAGGAGTTTTCCATAGTCCAGTTTTGAAAGATAAACACCATGCATATATAAGCATAAATAAAATATCTCATAGGTACAGAGCCCATAAAATGGGCATTTTCTATAAATGCAGGGGAAGGTTTGCTCAAGGAGCAAGTTGAAAGGCAGGGTGATATAATATAGAATGCCTATGCTCTAGTTCAGACTCTGCCATTGGATGAGTTCACCATAATTAAAGGATTAAACTTCTCTGTGCATCAGTTCCCTCATCTGACTCAATGTCAACTTACAACCTCCTACATTTTAATAAAAATCAAAATAGTTAAGGTTATAAAATTATTTTGAAGTATTCAATATTATATTCAAATTAAGTCTGTTAATAATGGTCAAGTTTTAAATGGGAATTGGGACCAAATTGTTGGAAACATTTCTCTTACTGGAGATTAACTGAGAGGTGTCAAAGCCTCAAAGATTTGCACAGGTTGACAGCAAAGGTACAGCCAGGGAGGAGGAGGACTGGCTTAAGCAGGGCCCAGTAATGGTGGATTATGGTTTTTAAACTAATAGAAGAAATAAGAGATACTGTAATCTTTGAGGAAACATATAAAATCATCAAATTTATTATGTCTCTTGAATTATCTAATGTTTGATACAAGGGGTGAATTAAAAGGCCCTATCTGACAATGGGAAGCTCTGGTGAGATAATGGTTTTGCCATAAGACTGTAGTTCTCAAAATGAATTGCACCACGGGGACTAGCTTAAAGTGCAGATTCTGATTCCATGGTAGTTTTTGGGTGGGCCTGTGATTCTTCATTATAACCAGCTCCCTGGTGATTTGGTTGCTGATGTCCCTGAGAACACACTGAATTTTCTGCCATAGCTATTCAATCCTCTAGCATTCAGGTTATGTTCTGGTAATGGGCAGAACTGAAGGGATTACTTAGTGTTCTATAAAACCCTACAGACAGAACATTTTATTTTTTGAGTGGAAATCCCGTATCTTTGAAATTTTCTCTGTTTATTCCGACTAAATTTATGTCTTTTTAGATAAGAATACAAAAAGATCTGTTTGGTAAGAATTTTGCTTAATCGACACTAGGATCTGTAAGAATAGGGAATCTTCTACAGATTTTGGCATTTTTTTTGTCCTCTTTTTGTTCAGGTGCCCAGATGTCATCAGAAAACTAAAATGAATTTTAAAAAATGAACAGTCCATTTAATGTATTTACCACATGTTGTCATATGAAGAGTATGATATTTGATCCTACTTCTCTAAAATCTTTCAGTCCATAAAGGTGATCAAGAAACATCCCCACTACTAAGAAATTTTTATCATATGAAAGAAAATCTCTCTATCTTATTCCACATACTCAATTCCCTTGTCATTTTACATTATAAATAAATAACAAACCAATTTGGCACATGCCCACCGATTAAAAATAAAAATTGTCAGAATGAGAGGAGAAAGACAAAAATATGAATTATTAATTATGATATTAAGCAGCACAAAAAGCCTAACATGAAATAACATCACCTAAAAAGAGATTTTATCAAAATAAAATTGGGACACTGATACAGTCTTTATTGTACAATTGCATTGTTGTCTTTTTAAGCCATAAATATGTTTACTATATATCTAGTGCATTCATATCAAATTTGATGAAAAAGATATTTTAATTGTGGCAAATAAAGAAGTTATTTATAGAATAGTAGCATAAAAGGAAAGCTCAATTTTAAAGTCCTACATTAAACTGTCATATTGACCTGGTAGCTACAGGCACTATAAAATCATACTCTCACATGTTGTTATTTTTCAAATATTCACTATTAGAAAAAGCAAGAACAGTTAGCAGAAAGGGTGATGTTTTCTTTTTAATTGTCATTTTAATATGATTTTAGAAGTTTACATGGTTCATCTTAAAATGAGAAGGAATGTAGGGTTATTTTTTTTACATAGACATTTAAAATATATATATTGAATGCTGATTTATAACTAAATAAATGTTTGCAGCACAGTAGAGTGATTTCTTCTCAAGAAGGGAAGGTATCAGGGCTTTACTGAAAATATTTCCACCTATGTCTTCCTAAAATAGAATTACCCACCATTTGTGACTGACTTGAGTTTCCCTTTCCTAAAGAGGCTAGCTTTTTGGTTTTGGTAATTTAAGTGTTTTATTTCTGGTAATGATTCATTTATTTCATGAAATGTCTTAAAATTTCATTTGAAAACAGAGGCAATTCTGAAAAAAATTTCTCACATTTTGAATAATCTCATAGAAGTTATCCACATAGATTATGAGAAAAATTCTTCACTTGCTAGTCCCATGAATAGCAATTTCAGTTCTGTTTAGTAGTATTTTCATTTTAACACTATAGAAAGCTTTTTTGACTTGTGTTGTTTGCTTGTTCCATTTCAGTTAGTTTTGTTCATCCTGTATTGATAGTTTATTCTCTCAAGCGTGTTGTTACATTACCATCTCAATTTCCTTGGCAGTATTTTTGTTTTTCGTTTTTAAGTGAATTTAGTGCTCGTGGAAAGTGAGGTAGGTCCATATCCAGAAAAAATGCAAAAAAAGTTGTACATCTGCATTTATCTTTACAGTAAACCAACCATTTTGTTACTGTTACCTACATGAAATATTTTTCAAACAACTAAGTTCTTAGAGTCCTATTTAAAAAAAAAAAAAGTTGTATTATAGAATACCCTGACCCCATGTCTGCCAACATGGGTTCTTGTTTTAATTTATCTTGTCTATGGATTTCTAACTTTGGCTTTTAAACATATATCATCTTCCCCAAGCATTTCTGCTATTCTTCATCATCCCCAAGCATTTCTTAAACACCCTACCTATAGTGGTACATACAGATGTTGTCCCCCAATGCAGGTTATGCAATAAAGAAATCAAATACAGTAAACATTTTCATTTATTTTATTTTTCATTATTTTATTACTTGTAATTCCAATTTGATCAGAAAATATCAGTCCTTTTAGTATTACTGTCTTGTCTGAATTTTCATCCAGAAGTGACTTTCCCAGCTCCTGTAGTCTTCAGGGGCTGTTCATTAAGCGTGGGCTTCCCTTGTAAATCATCTAAGTTTCATGGCCTTCCAATTCTTTTTCTTTTGTTTTTTGGGGTTCACCGATTCCTACCATGTACAGCCATTTCACAGCTGCTGCCATCAGCTGCTCTCCTTTCTTGTTATTTATTTTTAATAACATCCTTTTATGTCCAATTTTGATGACCATTAGTCCCAATAAATTCTCATAATGTTTAGTTCTTCCTTGAGTTTTCCTTTTTAAACCACTGAGTAGGAACAAGAAAATAACACATGCAGAGGCAGAAAACCAAAGGCAGAACTACCAAAATGAACTCCTGCAATCCCATCTGATGAGTGAGGCAGAGGTGAAAACATATTAACCAGAGAACATTCTAGAATCAAAGAAAAAGGACCCTCAATAGAGCATCACTTCAGAAGGGAAAAACATATAGTCAATAAATTATGAATAAAATCAGTTCACAGAACAAAATAACCAGAAGAAAACAGCTGGCTTTTGATATTTAAAAAAATTGAATAATTACAGTTAACATTTATTGAGAGCTTTTTATGTGTTAGGCAACATGCTAAGCAACATTCATTCATCATTTTATTTATTCATTTATGTCTTACTATAAATCCATGATAATAAATATTCTGTGATTTCCTCCATTTCACAGAAGTGAAAACTGAGGCCATACATTAAGGAACGTGGAGCCAGAATGGAAACTCAGATGCATTATTACACTTTACACTGTGATAGCTTTCCAATGATAGACAGCCTTTGAAAAATAAACAAATACTTACCTAATTTTGGTTTGACTACACCATATAAAGATCATGAAAGACCTCATTCAATCAAGTCTTAACTTATACATAGGTGTTATAAATGCTTGGAACATTACCATCTAGTAGAGTAAGTTCAGGTTTGAAAAATGAATCTTTTCTCAAGTTTGGTTATTTCATTCTCTGTAGTGGTGAAAGTTGTTTTTGGCTCACTCTTTTCCTAATGATAGGTAATGGTTGATTAATGTTAGGAAAAAATCCTTTGATGTCTTTTGATATAATATATTTTGAGTAAATTAAAAATAAATGAGTGTGTCCATAAGTTACATAATTAATACAAGCAATATAATCTTCTTAAATACAGAGGTTTCCATTGACTTATTTCTTGGTGACCACTGGTTAAATTTTAAACTAATATCTTAAATTCTTATAATCTGGTACTTTAAGGGTCTCTGATAAATTTCATGCACTAGAAAAGTTTAAGACAAGGTGACTTCTTTTGATGTGTGATGGTTTCATGATAAATAAGCTATTCCTCAGTATGAAAATACCATCCTTCTTAAGCCTGGTGGAAAAGTAGTTTGTATATGAAATCTAGTTTCAATCCAACACATCTGCTGTATAAGTAGTCTAAGCCAGCAAGTTGATAAATACAGAAACTGAGAAACCTAGACCCAAAAGTATGAGTATCATACTGCCTTAAGTTAGAGGGGTCATACAGATTATTTGATCCAGAGATTTTTCATATTTGTTTTAAACAAACAGAATCCTCTTTTCAAACTAAATCTTATTGGAAACTTTACATATGAAATAATGAGTAATATTTTATTAAACTCATTTTATAAAATTGAATTATTTATAATACTGAATATTATAAAGTCAACCAATAAGAATATAATGGTAAATATACAGAGCAGTGGAAACTTGGGATTGGATGATTATATTGCCTTCAGCATTCTGTGTATTTTAGTATGAGAAATTCAGCAGGTCCTCAAATAGCATCTTTCTGTTATAACATTGATTAGGAAAAAAAATTCAACTCCCAGCTGGGCCACTGTGTCGGGTTTGCATATTCTCCCCATGTCTGTATGGATTTTCTCTGGGTATTTGATTGTCTCCCATATCCCAAAGATGTGCACATTAGGCTCATTGGCCTGTCTGAATCATTCCAGTGTGAGTGAGTGTGGGTGTGTGCAGGAGTGCACCATGCCATGGAAAGGCATCCTGTCCAGGGTTGGTTCCCTCCATGCTTCTACTTCTGCCTCTACATGATGATGTTGGTAGCAAAAGCAATCCAATGCATATCAATACATCATATTGTACACTAACTATATTTAATGTTTAAAAAGCAATCCTGTGAATTCTTTAGGCTTTCAGTTTCTGAAGCTTCCCAGATGAAGGAGAGAGAGAGGTGTGTAGAGGTAGAGGTGGAAAAGGGTAGTTAAATGCTAGTGTAGAAGAAAGAATCATTTACATCAGCGGTCCCAAACCTTTTTGGCACCAGGGGCTGGTTTCATGGAAGACAGTTTTTCCACGGACTAGGGGCTGGGGCAGGATGGTTTCAAGATGATTCAAGCGCATTATATTCATTGTGCAATAAAACCTCTCTGCGAATAACAATCTGTATTGGCAGCCGCTCCCCTGCTCTAGCATCAGCCCCTCAGCTCCACCTCAGATCATCAGGCATTGGATTCTCATAAGAAGCACACAACCTAGATCCCTTGCATGTGCAGTTTATAATAAGGTTTGCACTGCTGTGAGAATCTAATGCTGCAGCTGATCTGAAATGTAGGAGGAGCTTATGTGGTAATGCAAGTGATGGGGAGCAGCTGTAAATACCGATGAAGCTTCCTTGCTCACCCGCTGCTTACCTCCTGCTGTGCCACAGACTGACAAGGTCCATGGCCTGGGGATTGGGGACCAAAGCTTTACATGACAGAAGCAAGGTAGTTCTGGCACCTTCTCTAGCTTTCAAGTCTACAAAAGGGTGACCAAAAATCAGAGTTGACTTTTATGGGCCACAAATGAAAAATCAGGTCCAAAGAGAGAATGTGGTATAAGCTGTGACACCAACCAAATCACATCAGAGCTAAAACTAGAAAAACTTGAGTAAAACCAGGAATACTCTGCAGCTTTTCAGCCTCTGTCAGATTTTCAGTATCCAGGTATGCTTAGCCATTAGGGAACTACCTATTATGAAAGTCAAGCCTTATTGAGACTCTTACGTGATAAGCCAGTGAGAAAATGAAAGCAAATATAGTATGCTGTGAATCCACAAAACTCAAACTAAGTCTGTTTTTATAAATGGACAACATTTCCTACTAACTTATTTGAAAAATCATTTTTATAATATATGTGTTTACATAAAACCAATAAAATGTCTTGTGTGTGTTGGAACATTTCACTTTTATGTCTGGTAGACCATTTACTTTACCTCCTCTTCAGTGTCTGTTGAAACATTTATTTTATATTCTCTATTTCATTCCTGTTGGAGCATTTATGTATGATTTGTTTGTTACTTTTATCTGTTGATCTTGCCCTCCCCATATGCTCATGTCTGACTGGCCTAGTTTCCCACATTCAGTATGTGATCTCTAGCCCTTCTTAGATATTAATTAGCGTAATTGAATTCCCTTCAGTATTTCTAACCTCAGGCACCTGAATCTCAGTGTTTTTATTAGGACTGATTTGTGCATTTAAAGTCCACCCTGCCTCCCCATCCCCCACCACCCAAACAACTTTTCTTGATTAGGTAAAAGTTGTGGTATGTGCTTGCTTCAGAGAAAGTCTTCCTGGGAAAATAAAAGCATTATATATCACAACCTTTCTAAGTTAAAGGATGAGAAATACAAAATTGTCTTGAATCTTTGGCAAAAGAAATCACCTAGAGTAAATAATAAAAGGACGTGACCCTCCTCAGGTGCAACGCTACACGTGAAATACAAAAGTCAGACAGGGCCATGTGCAGAGACAAGAGCAGCATGGCCAGGGACTTTAGGACAACATCTTGTTTAAGTCCTCTCTGCTGTTCTAGTTTGCAGACCTATGTCTGACAAACATACCATCTCTGGTTGCAGCTCATGATTACAGTGACTTTCCTTGAAAGGTAATGGGAAAAAGGAAAAGGAGAAGAGCCTGAAAATAGGGATAGAACCACAGGCTAGTGAGAGAACTTGTCAATAAGATCAACATTTACTACCATCCATATTTGAGAAGAGAAAAAAATGTTAGCTAACTACATATGTGAAATGTTTTGACTTTCAAGAAGTGTAACAGTACAGTTTACGAGGATGAAACAGCATGATGCCAGTCCTGAGCAAGAGTCACATGGATTGTTAAAGCAATAAAGCATAAAGCAATGGATTATGATCCCCTGAAAGAAGTGGTACTTGCTAAACACCAGAATGACTTCAGTGAAAGTATGTCTACAACATGTGATCTGATCTCTCCTGGGTTAGATGTGTAGATGCATTAGTAACTTATCTAAGTACAGGTAGAATAGTAACTGGTTGAATGACCACACTATTGGGTACAAACAAATGGTTCAATGTCATAGTAAAGGAGATTCCTATGGCCCATTGCAGGGATATCCTTGGCCTTAGCTTGGTCACCAGTTTTCTTCAATGACTTGGATAAAAACAGATTGTTTGAAAATTCAGGAGGAAGGAATGTGATAACTATCTTCAAGTATACGAAGGACAGTCATATAAAAGATAAATTATTTTGTTTTTTGTAACTCTAACAAACAGAACATGCACCAGTGATGAAAAATATGAGAATAAAATATTCAGGTCAATTTAAAAACTAATATTGTGACAGACCTATGTGTTCAAAAGTAGAAAAAAAGGAAGAAATAATATTGATATGGAGGATAAGCCTAGGTTAAATCTTAGTTATGCCACTTACTGGTTCCTTGTCTCTTGGGACATTTCTTGAACATCCCATAATCTGTTTCTATACCTGTAGAATGGCTTTAAACAACCCCTACCTTGCAGGTTGTGAGAATTTTAATGCCTATATTAGTCTATAGGGCTGCCATAACAAAATACCACAAGATGTGTTGTTTAAACAACAGAAATTTATTTCTCACAGTTCTGGAGGTTAGAAGTCTAAGACCAAGGTGTCAGCAGGTTTGGTTTCTCCTGAGGCCCCTCTCCTTAGCTTGCAGATGGCTTTCTGCTTGCTCTGTCATCACATGGCCTTTCTTTGTGAACATAAGGAGAGCACCTCTGATGTCTCTTCCTCTCCTTATAAGGACACCAGTCCTATTGGAATAGGACCCCACCCTTGTGACCTCATTTAGCCTTAATTACCTCTTCAAAGGTCCTATCTCCAGATGTAATCATATTGTGGCTTAGTGCTTCACCATATGAATTTTGGGGGACACACACAATCAGTCCATAACAGTGCCTAATATCCACAAATCTTAGTCCCCTAAGACCAAGGTGTTTAAGCAGAGACAAACACTTTACATGGATGTTTTACAGGGTACTCAAGCCTTAGATGACTTCAATATATAATTTTAATGCACTCTGCTAACACTGATATTCTGTCATTTTAAAAATAAAATTTACCATATAGCATCAACTCTAAAATTCTGCAATTCTCTGAAAATGCTTAGTAGAACAGTAGTTGTTCAAAATATAAAGCAATCTTCTTTCAATAAAAGTTCTCCTTTAATATTCAAAAATTCAATTTAATTTCACAAATATTTACTTATGTACTAGACCTCCTTCAACTTCTGCAGTCCAAATTCCCAAGGTGGCTTCTAGGTGAAACCTCTGTCTCTTGTGGGAAAACATTGCTTTGCCAAACCTTTAAATGCTGTAAGTCAGAAGTTGTAGGTATAAAAGTGAAGGGAGAATATATAATTATCTTAAAAACAAATTAAAAAAAAAACCCACTGTACCACCAATTGTACAAGTAAATGCATGTAAAAGGTAAAAATAAAACGTGGTGTTGGTTTGTTCAAGAGGTTTCAAAGTCAGAGTCTATAGCTTTGAGACTTTTGAGTTCAGAATAATTAATGGAAAATTTATTTTTTCCATATACCCTTTGCTGTTATGCACCATTTTAATATGCATATGTATTGCCACTTATTTACAAACTAATAGTTTAAAGTGGAGGCTATGCCAGAATCTAGCATTTGAGTTTGGTAAGTCTTTTGGTTTATATTTCTTGCAGAGAGTATTTTGGTGAAAATGAGGCTGCATTGTCTCTCGTGTCCATGGGTAGCTGGAGTGACTTTTAAAAGTCAGCATTCTGTTGCTTCTCAGCCTTTTGGCTAAGATGAAGTCTAAAAGTCAGTATTCTAAACTAATGAAATATAATACATTCTCTCCCTTATCCTATAGATAGACTCAGTCATGTTATCAGATGCACATCTTATCAAGGAAGGTGTACCTTTATTGTCAGGCTAGCTGAAAACAAACAAAAAACCTGAACACTGTTAGTAATTGTTATTCTTGGCAATTGAACAAGCCTCCTCTTGAGAAGGGCAGTTACTATAACTAGACCTTGACAGTTGGGAAGTTAGTCTATGGTTTGATGGAAAGAGCATGGCATCTGGAGCTGGATTGTCTGCATTCAAGTCCTAGCTCTGCCATTTTTGACACTGGACAAGTGATAAATTCTCTGAGTCTATTTGTGTTACATAAAAGTCTGTATTTGGGTTTTTTGCAGGTTTGAACAGTTTGACCCAATGTAGATATTTAGGAAAGATTAATTTATTTCCTTTTTCTCTGTTCCTTAATTCTCTCACCTTCTAATGGGTATAACATTAATGCTTGCCCTACCACACAGGATTACTGAGACAATCAAATAATATGTTTTTGGAAATATTTTACAAACTATAAAACGCTGTACAAATGCTATTTCTTTCTTCTCATGAGTAGATGGAGACGTTTAACTAGACATGGAATTGGGGCCACCCAGGAATTCACATTGAAATCATTTCCTAAGAGACATTAGAGGCCTCGTGTAGTTGTCTATTTAAATTACCTGACCTGATCTATGCAGTGAAGACATTTAACAATCGGTATTAAATTTGTTGTCTATTTTTCTGTGGTATTTTCCAGGGAGGATAAGGAAGATTCTTTTCCTTTCAATTTTTCCCTGTATTATTGGGCTACTGTCTATCTATATTTAAAAACACTAAGACAAATTCTACTCCTTTGTAACTATGGGGATCTGGGCCCACGGTGCTTACTATCATTACTTCTGTTGTGCTTGTGGTAATTGTTATTGTTATTTATTATACTTTGTAGTTATGCAGCTTTTTGTTTTAAGAAAAGATAAATGGCTAGGAAATCAACAAGCTACAGTTATTGAGAGATTTTTGTAGTTTCAAACATTTTAAAGCCACTTTTGACCTTTTATCACAAAGACTTCTACGTGAATCTTCAAACACATTTTGTTTTTTGGTTTGCCATTGAAAATAAAGTACTGACTTGTGAAAAAAAAAAAAATGTCAGGAAAGTGACTAAAGGGAGAATTACATACTGATGATTCCAAACCAAATACAATTATGGTCTAACACAAAAGTACAAGTGTCTGCTTTCCAATTCTTTCTCAATAATATTTGTTTTCAGAAGGTAAGAATTCAGTTCACACACGCAACATGGCTCTTTGGCCAGGTTTTCGCTTGTCTGGAAAGATGACAGCAACTATTTCCAAATCCTATCCAATTGTTTTAAACAAAGGTCACAGGAACATTCTAGAAAATGTAAGCATACCAAGTAAAAGTTATTCTCTAATAGTATCTTTATTTCAAACCAGGTTGATATAAAGTTTATTTTATCACTGAAATTTTTATTTGTTGAATTTTGTCATAAATAGGGGGAAACTCATCTTGATTAGGAACTAAAACAGTACTCTATGTTTGTAAAGTAACCATGTGTCTCTCGGTCTTCTAGCTTACCATCTTTTTTCTACCTACACAGAGCACATTTCCTTACACACACCTCCACACACGCATGTACAGAGGCACACACATAGATCATCTAAAGTAATGAGACAACACCAATAAATCACCAAAAATGAAGAAGGGAGATAAGCAAGTATTCACAAAATACAAAAAAAAATATGAAATATTCACTTAGAAATACATAAATGAAAATCAAAATATTGGAACAATTTTCACCTATGAGAACACTAAATATTTTAAGCAATGGATAATTGTTTGAATTGACAAATTACTGTGAATAGAGAATTATTTATCAATATTTATTAAAACAAAATATGTAGACTTTCCCTTTTCATTTTAAATAATTTATCATGTATAAGTACTAAAAGCATATTCAAAGTTGTGTAGCACAGGATTTTTCTTTCTTTTTCTTTTCTTAAATAGATATACTGGAAAAACAAAACAAAGCAACAAGACTGTAGCAGAAATGGTCATGTTTAAGGGAGTTGTTAAATAAGTTATGGTACATCTATACAATAGAACATTAATTGTCTCATATAACAAATGTTCTTGATATGTACAGCAAAGCAATAGATTTGTTATATGCTATGTTTGCATTGGTTAAATATGGATAGTTTTGAAGGTTTGTATTAGTTACTCTTTTATTGAAAATTAAGAACATGTCAAAAATTTTAAAGTTAAAATTTTGAAGGTTTAAAAATAGTAAATAACAAATAAATTTATACATAAGACCTTGTCTATATCCATGATTATTCTCAAAGAATTAATTTCCGGAAAAAAAAACTGAAATAAAAAAGAAAAATTTAAGAAAGTTTTACATTGGTCAAGTTGTTTTTTGAAAGCATTTGGACAATTCATATATATCCACCAATAGATATGCTGGTTAATTTAGTGGCATGGTGGGATAGTAACAATATTGCTGTCTAAATATTTGGGATAATTAACCTATTTTTGTAGCAGAGGAAAAATGA
>CAUYRT010015026.1:0-21733 GCA_963574885.1 Lepilemur ruficaudatus | reverse complement strand
AAAAAATTAGCCGGGCATGGTGGCGCATGCCTGTAGTCCCAGCTACTCGGGAGGCTGAGGCAGAAGGATCACTTGAGCCCAGGAGTTTGAGGTTGCTGTGAGCTAGGCTGATGCCACGGCACTCTACAGCCCGGGCAACTGAGTGAGACTCTGTCTCAAAAAAAAAACAAAAACAAAAACAAAACCTCTTTCAGCCCTGCAAATAAAAGTGGGGAGCCGGGCGCAGTGGCTCATACCTGTAATCCCAGCACTTTGGGAGGCTGAGGCAGGAGGATAGCCTGAGCCCAGGAGCTTGAGACCAACCTAGGCAACATAGTGAGACCCTGTCTCTACAAAAAGTAAAATAAAAATTAGCTGGGCATAGTGGTGTGTACCTGCAGTCCCAGCTACTGGGGAAGCTGAGGCAGGAGGATTGCTTGAACCTAGGAGTTCAAGGCTACAATGAGCCATGATCATGCCACTGCACACCAGCCTAAGTGACTGAGAGAGACTCTGTCTCTAAAAAGAAAATTAAAAAAAAAGAGTGGGGAGACATTGTCTCCATTGTGTATCCTTCGTCAACTACGGCAGGCTATCACCAGGCTTCCCTTCACAGCCAAGCCTCTTAGACGTTGTCTACACTGTCTCTCCTCTTCCCATTGCATTCACAGAACAAAGCTTTGGAATACAGCGTGTGCTCTCACCTCTGCACTGCAGCTTCTCTTAGTGAGCTCCTTGTTGCTAAATGCACTCTTATTTTGTTTAAATTCTGTGCATTTAAACCTTAAAATTCTTCCTTTCAGGGGCTTCCAGGATGCCCCTTCCGTGTGGTTCATTCCAACTGCCCTATAGCTGTCCTTTCGTAACCACCTTTGCTCTCTTCTCTTGCTCCACCTTTCCCGTCACCATAGGGTGATTCTTTTAACCCTTTCTCTCTCTCTGTCTACACTGTCTCCCTGGATAACCTCGCCTACTCCAACAGCTTTATGCTCTGGCTGGTGCCTCTCTGCTAAGGTCCAGACACAACGTCTAACTGCTGTGGGACTTCTCCTGTGTCCAAAACCACTGGACCCCTCGCCTGCCCCCAATGCCCACCCAGCTCTTCCTCCTCCAGGTGTTCGCCCTCTTGGTGAACAGCAGTGCCATGCTTTAGATCTGCCAGGGAATGTTGGGGGCGTCTTTGCCCTCACATCCAACCAGCAACAAAGATCGTTTGACTCAAACTGGACCGTTTCAAATATGTCACTTCCTCTCCATCACTGAAGCACCAGGGCTGCTACTTGAGTTTACCTCTCCATCTTCCTCCCCCAGGAACTCTGAAACTACCTCCTGCCTGGTATCTCCTCCTGCAACCGTGCGCTCTGAAATCCATTCTCCACACCTGCTGCTAAAATGATCTTTCCGAAACGCAGGGCTGCGAATCTGACCAGGTTTTTGCCTGCTTAAAATGCATCACTGGCTGTCCATTGCTTTCAGAAGTGAATCCAAACTCTGTACTTAACATGGCCAGTGGGAACTGGTCCTCCCTCCCTCTCCACTCTCCTGTCTCACAAACCCTGTTCTCATTCTCCAAGCCCCACCCACACTCGCCTACTTGCTTTGCAACACTTCCGGGAGGCTCTTGGTTTCTCATGAGGTTGCAGCCAGGGCTGCAGTCAGCTGAAGGCTTGACTAGGGCGAGAAGGTCAGCACCCAGGGTGGCGAGTGGTGCTGGTTGTTGCAGAAGGACTTAGTTCCCTGATGTGGATCTCTCCACACGCTGCTTTGGTGCCGTCGCAACATGGTGGTCGGCTTTCCCTGGAGTGAGCAATCAGAGAGGGAGAGAGCACAGGGGAAAGCCGTCCTTTTGAGGACCTAGCTCAGAAGTCACATGGCATCACTTCCCCCATACTCTTTCCGTTAGACACAGGTAACTAAATGTAGCTCATCTTCACAGGAGAGGGCGGGTGGTATTAGGCTCTGCCTTTTGAAAGGAGAAGCGTCAAGGAATTTTCAGGCATTTTTTAAAATTTCTACCAAGGCTGACAATGAAGGTCTGGATTTTCCCAGTCCCTGACAGTTGTGGAAGGTATTCTGGGGAGTGGAGAACGTATGCTGTCCGGTGAATTCCACGACAGTGATAGGACCTCAGGTTAGACCCCCACAGGGCTGGAGTTCATGGAACAGAGGCAGTGTGGGGTTCTGTTTATGTGAAGGGAGAGTTGTGATCATGTAATCTGGGCTTAATTACCAGCTCGGCTGCCATCTAGCTGTGCAACCTGGAAATTATACTTATCTCCTAGTGCCTCTCTTTCCTCATGGCATTATGGGAATAAAACCAGTTGTGGCTACCTCAGGGATGGGGATTTATGAAGATTAAATAGGGCACAGGAAGTTCTTAGCCCCAAGCATGGCATGGTAAGTAGTCAATAAATGTCACTTAATATTAATGATAGTATTAATAATAATGATGTAAATGTCCATCTGCCTTTCTCAGATGGCTTTAGTAATGCGCCTCCCTGAGGCAGAAGAATAAATCAAATGACTTTCAGACTTTCAGTTCAGATGGCCTTCAGGACAGTGAGATTACCATTAAGTACTTACTCCCTGACCAGCTGACTGCCAAATGGCCCCTGATTAACACGGATGAGGGACTGATGGTCAAGCCCAAGGCAACCTTGATATTCACAGCTATGTAGAGTCCAGCACTCACCCACATCTGCTTCTTTTCAAGGTCAATTTCTTCATCTTTGTGAAAATTCTCAAGCTTCTCATTTCTAAGCTCAAAGCCCATCAAATGTGCTTCCGAGATTACAAATACAGGTGAGTGGCCTGAGGTTGGCGGCAGCCATCCAGGGTATTTTGACTCCTGCTGGCTAATGTTCTGGGAAGGGGGCAGCAAGGTTCAATGCTATGTTGGTCTCCTAAAGTAAGGGCATGAGGGAGAGCCTGTCCAAAAACAGGTGTTACAGGATCACCTGTAACTTTTGCCAACATGAGACTTTTGCCAACAATGAGGACCTTCTGACCCCATGAAAATGAAATAAGTGGTGAGTAGTCAGGGGCACACACATTCCCGCAGCAAGAAACTTCTAAGAATTCCCTAGAAATGGGAAAAGGAATCTCATATGAAGGGAAGTTTGGCAGTTCCCTTCCTTGGGAAGGATTTGAAACAACAGGATAAAAGACATATTCATGACCCAGAAGAGAATATTTGGGTATTTTTGAGACCTTAAGAAATAAGATCACAAACTTTTAGAGTTCAAGGACATACATTCTTGACAGTCACCCTTTCTTTGTGACTTCCTTTGCTGTGTCTCCGCTTCTTTCTGTGATGACAGCAGTCCCCACTGATAGTACGTCAGATCACAGGTGTTCGTTAGGTTGACATTCCTGTAAAAACAGATGAATGAATGAATGAATGAAAGAATGAGAGATAAAGGGCTCCCTCCCTATTTTCCTAGTTATTTTGTACTTTCTATGTGGCATGTGCATTTCGGCAGGGCTCTCGTGGAGGGAGTGTAACACACGGAGCAGTGCTAAGAGTGGGCACCCTAGTCCACACAGCAGGCCGGAGGAGGAGGGCATGAGTGACAATGGCCTTAGCTCTGTTTCTCACCCTTTCTAAGGCCTGACCGAGGTGCTGGGAAGGGAGTTTGTCCATTTATCTGACAAACATTTAATGGATGGCTACCATATGCCCAGCCCTGTGCTTTGAACAAGAGGTAAATACGATGTGGACCCTGCCTGGAGGACCCCACATTCTACTCCCCTAAGGATGGGGACGTTGTTGGGGAGCAGGAGAAAGGAGGGAGGGTGCTGGCCATGACCCTGACTCACCAACTGACCTTAGGCAAGTAGCTTGGCCACCTTGGCCTTCCTGGTGTGTCAAATGGGAGTGTCACGGCAGACCCATCTCCTGCTTCTTATGAGGATTCAGGAGGTTGTAGATGTGGGTGGCCCAGTCTAATCAAATGTGGTGAGCAGTGTTTGCTCAGGATCCAGACCCTCACATCCTATCTTCCTAAAACCCTCCCTCCATGAGGTCTAGAAGGGTAAACATACCCAGTTCAGGACTGGGCAGATATATACTATAGTAGCCAATTGGGGCTTTGGCCAAAACATTTTGCAGAAACCTCCAGCCCTGGGGAACCGGCCCCAGGGAGCCACACTGTCTCTCTTGGCGCCTCCAGTCGAGCCTCCAAGTGGCTGAGCAGTGTCCTTGGCCCCTTTCCCAAGGCTTGGCCTCTCACTGCTCTCTGGGGATGGAGTTCCAAGGCCTGCTCTAGTCCATGCTGTTTGGGTCCACTCGGGGAAGGCAGTCCTCTTGGTAACTAGCTGCTGGGAAAACGAGGGGACCCTCCAGAAACTGGACAGAAGCTAGTGCTCCTAGGAGACAGAAATAGGGAGCAGACGAATCCCAAAGGACTTGGAGCCTAAACCCTGTGCTTTGTGCCCCCAAAGTCTACTGCTGGGTCCTTCCCTGTGCCCAGACCCACAAGTTCTACAATAGCTTTCCACCATAAGCATCCCCTGAAAGACGGCCCAAGTACAGCCTGAGCCCCACCGCTGGGTATTCTGACTCAGTAAGTGTGGGATGCGCTTCTCACAGAGTCCCCCAGGGCACTCGCACACACAGCCAGAGTGAGGACCACTGATCAGACGCTCCAATAAAATAACACATGGAACTTCCTGCTCGGGCCATGACGAATGTCACTGCGGCTGCAATATTCTGTTTTCCAAGGTAGTGGTTTCCAAACTGTTCTAACCATGCATCTCTATCAGTAAAAAATTTTAAGTATGTCCCTCATCATATATATGCACTGTCTAATGAACAAATATATGTTATAAGATATCCCAAAAATAGAACATGTAAAAGGATAGATAAAAATTAATATACATAGAACTTCTATTGTCTTCCATTATTATATTTTCTTGCAATATCAAATAGATTGACTTGCACAGCCCTGGACTGTGCACACATGGCTGGGGGCCTTCGATCTGGGGAAGGGGAGACCCTCATGGCTGCACGATGACCCAGGAGGTGTTTTGCAAGGAGGAAGAGTCACCCTGCCTGACACAAGCAATCTGCCTGGAAACTCCTTTTTCCTCCCGCCTCTCCCCCCCCCGCCTACCACCCTCCCCCATTCAAGGAGAAAGCTTGAAAAGAGGCACCTGGGTGCATGTCTACCTGAAGGTCTCCCAAGGAGAGATGCCTCATCTTGGGGAGTTTGCCACCACCTGGGGACCCATCTGTGTTCCTGAGTGGCTGAGACTTTGGAGGGCTAACTGACACCTCCTAAATTCACAAAAGGCAAGTGTGAATAAACTATTCATTTTTCCATTATCCACTTTTCATGTCTGTGGAAGGTAGGGAGGGGTAGGGGTAAGGCATTCCTTTCTAGTGCCCGCATACCTAATCTTAACACTGAAAAACCCAGAACTCCAAAGCGGTCAATGTTGCTTGGTGACCGCGTTGTCAAAGCAGAGAAGGATGCCCGCGGGGGACGTGAAACCATCCCTGGCCTAACACACACCTACCTGTTGAAGAGGTTGGTTCCCAGAGCCAGTGCGCCCTCTGCAGGCCAGGGTGGGGTAAGTGCTGAGAATGCCTTTGTTTTTCCTCCCAGATGGGCTGGCTGGTTCTGTTTACTTATTCTTTCTCCATGCAGGGTGCAATACAGTTCATTGGCTTGTACTTATTCATTAGCCAAAGGCGGGGAGGGACCTGTCTCTCAGGACATACCTAGGCCACTTATTTTACTACCTGGGCTGGTGAATCCTGCAGCATCTATGAACTCACTTGCCCGTTTTGCTCTCAGAAAGCAGTGCTAATCCCCTCACTTCCGGGTCCTAGGAGGGCTGCTTACTGTCACCCCAGTGGGTCACCAGCACCGTCAGCTGCTCAGCTCGCACTGCCCTCTTCCACGCAGGAAGGCTGCTCCTCTTCCTCATCCCCCTCCGTGTTTGTTTTCCCCTGAAGACCTCTGCTGGCATGAGGAGGAGGACGCCACGGGGCCTAGTGCATTTTGTCCAAACTCCAGTAGGTACAGGCGGCCTCCAGCAATCAGAGATTTTTGAGAACTTTCAGAATGTAATGCTCATCTGGCTTCCCTCCAGAAATATATTTTAGGAAAGTTTAGCTTAAACACATTTAGACCCTGCCAAAGAGGCAAGTTGCTAGGAGCTGAAAGACTTTCTGGAGTTCTAGCCCTCATCCCCGGGCTTCTGCCGTCAAGTGAGGGATGCAGCAAAGGACCCGTCTGTCTGGCTTGGAGAGAGAGAGGCCACGCGTGAAGGAGGAACTTCAGGGCTATAAACGTGGTGAGGGATGCCCTGAGTTCTCTGTCCTTTGTGGTCCTCAGCACCGAGGTGGCTCTTTCCCCCAGATAAGTGGTCTTAGCTCTCCATGTGATACACAGGGCAGAACTCTTAGTGCATTTATAAAGGAGAATCATTTCTCCACATGCTAAACCCCAGTCTTTTCTGAAAGAACATTTTGGTGGGCAACATAGGGGAGAAAAAGTTTTCCTTGTCCCTTTAGGGCTCCTGACTGGGCCTGAAAATCACACAGGCAAAGACAGATTAACAAGAGAAAAAGCAAGTGAGTTGTATGTGACATGGCAGCCTGCATAAGGAAATGAAGAACCAAAGAAGTGGTCTTGGGTATTTTCATGCTAGGTTTGATGAAGAGTGGACAGTCATGGAGAAATATCACTGGCCAAAAGGGCTGTGAGCTAATGGTAATGAACTGGGGAACCTGGCAAGGCCTGTGTGTTCAGATTCTTCTGTGTCCCTGTGTCTTTAGAAATTAGGACATTCCTTCCCTCCAGGTATATGGAGGGCATCTTTCATGCGAGGGTCTTATGACCTGTTTGCTGGAGAGTTCTTTAGCATTTAAAGATGGCTCCAAAGCAAAAATCACTCTGTGGTCTGAGCAAAAGCTTTCTACAGGTCAAAGACCACCCATGGTTGCCACTTTGCAATCTCTGAACCAGAGGGCTTTAAAAACACTCCTGGAAATACAAAACCCTCTAAACAGTCTTTTGTTGGGAGCACGTTCCTGCTGCCTAGTGAAGTGACTCCCACACGGGTGGGTTGAGGGTGGGATGGATCTGAGCTCAGCTCAGGAGAACCACATAACCACCTACCTCCCCACCTCACTGGCCTCTCCTGACAGTCAAGGCTCTGGTCCATGCAGCCCTATGGCAGGGTGGAGTCCCTTCTTCGCGGTCTCCTGCTCTCCTCTTCCTGGCTTTAGATGCTATCAGTGCACAAAGGCGAGTTTTTCATTTGTCTGTTTCACTGATAATATTGTATTGGAATGGCTCTCACAGACAGAATTCACAGTAAGCTCTTTCTCTTCAGTAGAGTTAAACCTTCCTTAAGAAACTGCCTGTGAACTTCTGATGCTACCCTCTGTCTACATTTTTAACTCCTTGGGATTTGGGAGGAAACCTCCTCCTAGTCTGGCCCTTTATGAGAACTTATTTGGCCTAAAAAATCATTACAATTAAGCCCCACTTTCTAATGTGTATAAGACAGTAGCTTTGTTTGTACACTGAGTATGAGTCACCTTTGCGAATGTGGTTAGTTTTAAATCAGGCAGCTCAACAGTAAAACTCAGTCACCCCCAAACCTGCTGCTTCTCAAAATCCCACGGGAGTTCCTTAAAAATTCCACATGCCTGAGACCCAACCTCCAGAAGTTTGGATCCATGGAGTTGACACTGGAGCCCAGGAAGTGACATATTTTATTTAAAAGCTCCGTAAGGAATTTTAATAGCCAGCCACATTTAGGAACCACCAGTTTGGAGCATTTGGGCCACAGCTGTGCACTTTACACGTGGGTGGTACAAAGGAATGTTTGTGTTTTCACGTGTGTGGAGTATATACAACAGCGAAACTCTGTGCCCCACTTTTTAGGAGGAGGATCTGTTTTTCATTTCCCGTAGCCCTTGCTGTCACCAGGGTTGAGGGGCAATGCAAGGGTTGACAGCGAAGCCCAGTGTGTGGAGTATGTAGGGCCTGGAGGTTAAGTCAGAAACCCCACCTCCAGGCTCAGATTTGCTCCTTAGAGTTTGTGTGACCCCGGGCAATTCATTTTCTCTCCCTTCTCAGGGCAACATTGGAAGTATTGATGTTGAAAGTCCTGGGTAGAGAGAGAAATAGAGGCATCTGCTAGCCAGGCAACAGGAAACTTGTCAAACCTGGTAGGGGTGGAGTGGCCCAGGGTGGCAGCTACTTGCATGGAAATCTATCCATCAGGAAAAACATTAAACTCTGTAGGCATCTATAGAGGATAATGATAATCCATATGGAGGAATTCATTCATTCATTCATTCATTCATTCGACTCCTGTAGGGATGCAGCAGTGGAACAAGACCACAATGGCCCTTAAGCATTAAATGTGTGGTTAAGGAGACCAACTGGAAAATCAACAACGTATCAGTGTGATAAGAGCCACAATAAAGGTGTGCATAGAATGGCAGGGAATGCGTTGCCTATTCCCTGCATGGCCTTCATGACCATTATTTGGTTGTCGTTTACAGATTGGCAAAATCAACGCTGGTCCTCATTCCTTTATTGGGTGTTCATGAGATTCTCTTCTCCTTCATCACTGATGATCAAGTTCAAGGATTTTCAAAACTTGTACGACTTTTCATTCAGTTGACGTTGAGCTCCTTCCATGTAAGTAGGAGTCTGCAGGATGACGCCGTGGCTTTGGAGAAAACAGAATTGAGAAGAGGAGAAGTCAGAATTGAGAGAGGCCATGGATGAAAATAGAATTCTAGCCCCAGCAGGCTTTATCGGCGAGGGCTCTTGGCGTCAGGAGGGTGTGCAGATGGGGAAGTGTTGCTCTGATCCTGCCAGCGTGATTCGGTGACTAAGAAGGGAAAAGTGGTCTCTTCCCTGGTCTGTAATAGTTGATGTGACTCATGGTCCTATTAACTATGAGTGTCGACTTGAAGCCTTCTATTAAGTGCCTATTTTTGCTGGGCTTGCTGCAGAGCATTGTGAAAAATGAGCTTTGTCTGTGCTTCAGGTGACAGGTACACAGAACACAGCACGACTTGGGTGGGCACTAGTGGGTCCAGACCGGGAGGTTCTTGAACCTTGACAGATGTGTGGGGGCTGAAACTAGCATCAGAGGCCAGCTGTGGTTGCTACCTGGATACTTTCATCATTTATTGCTTAAAATTGTCCATGCCCTAGTAGCTTAAAAAGGACGGTTTAAAAAATTATTTCTCATGATTCTAGGAGTCAGGAATCTATGTAGGCTCTAGTAGCGATGGCTAACCTCTGTGTCTGTGATGCCTGCTGGGCTGGAACTTCCCAAATGGCTTCTTCACTCACATGTCTGGTGCTGAAGTTGGGATGGCTCAAATGACTGGGCCTGACTTTATTTGGGTCAAAGTTCTGTAGAGTCATTTCTCACTATCAACTACCCATTTTCCTTCCTTCCTTCCTTCCTTCCTTCCTTCCTTCCTTCCTTCCTTCCTTCCTTCCTTCCTTCCTTCCTTCCTTTCTTCCTTCCTTCTTTCCTTCCTTCCTTCCAGAGACACCAAGTTTCCTATATCTGAGTCTTAAAGCCACTGCCACAGACAGGGTCAGGTGTGGAGATTTTGTGCGCAGAGCAGAGAAAATGTGCCTGCCCACCGAATGCTCACCAACAGCCAAAGAGACAGAGCCTGGGGTGTAAGTGTGGTCTGGGAAGTTTGACAATGGTTGGTTTGTTTGTTTTCCCGTCTTAAATTCTTTGTGGTTTTGAACTGAGACAGGGGACTCATCAGTAATTTTTTTTTTTTTTTATGAAAACATGTTTAAATTTATTTCAATCTTTTGGGGGATTTCAAAAGCTAAGATTTGGTAATTTGGATTTTTTATGTTGCTTGTCCTTAATCTTCTTTCAAAGGTAATCCCAAATTAAAAAAAAAATAATAAATAAAACAAAATGAAAGCAAAAACCTGCAGCTGTTAGATCAGTAGTATTTGGTGGCCTTTTGTCCCCTGAGGGCCTGATCAGCCTGTGTGAGCCCTTGATCGCCTGATCT
Organism: Lepilemur ruficaudatus; assembly: GCA_963574885.1. Lineage (NCBI taxonomy): Eukaryota > Metazoa > Chordata > Mammalia > Primates > Lepilemuridae > Lepilemur > Lepilemur ruficaudatus. The sequence continues at coordinate 11,721 of CAUYRT010015026.1, read as the reverse complement.
CACACGCCCAAGGCCAGTTGAAGACTAGACATTCAGGCGGACCTAAATGAGGCAAAATTCTGAGACAGAATGCTAGCCTGTCAGACTTCTCTGACATGGGAGGATGTTTTAGTCATCTATGGCTGTGTAACAAACCACGCCAAAACTTCATGGCTTAACACAATAACCATTTTATTATTTTTAATGATTCTGTGAGCTAGGTTGTCTGGGCTCAGTGTGGGTGGTCTTTTTGATACAATTTTTGGCTGGGTCTACAAACATCTGAATGCTTGACTGGGCTGGAGCAGCAGAGATGGCTCATTCACATACCTAGCCCTCGATGGTAGCTGTTGGCCAGGACCTCAGCTAGGACTGTAGATGAGGGAGCCTCAACTCTCCTCTGTAGCCTCTCCATGTATCTTGGGTGTCTCATAGCAGGGCAGCTGGACTCTCAGAGCATCCTAAGAACAAATGTTCTAAGACGGAGGAAGTAGAAACTTCTAGCTCTCTCAAGATAGAGGCTCAGAAATCCCAGAAGTCACTTCCATGACATTGTTTTGGTAAAAGGAGTCACAAGGTTGTTCCAGATTCAAAGGGAGGGAAAATAAGGTACTTTTTTGATGTGAGGAGCAGCGTGAGCCTACAGAGAGAAGAGCCGTCTCCGGAGACTAGCTACCACCGTGGCCCATTTGTTCCTGCAGCAGCTAGAGCCCTGCTCACCACCCTGCACCACTGAGGAATAGGACAAATCAGAGAGACTCTGCAGGGTGTTTTGTGCCAGAACTGAGCCAGAAAACACACTTAGAGGGCTTGTGTATGGGCAGGGACCTCCTGCCCTCTGAATACCCCTGCACTGTTCCCTCCATCCTACCAGGCAGAAGCGAGAGCATGGGTGGGCAAATGTGGGGGTACATTTGGTGGATTGTATCAGGGAATCAGCAAGAACAGGTATCAACCCTAAAGCTTCCTTCCCTTGCTGCTTTGGAGGGTCCTTCCCTCTTACGAGGGTTTACGGCTTAGAGAGGTCCACCAGCCTCCTGCTCTTGATGGAGCTTAGGAGAGACAGCCAAGTGGTGTTGATACACGAGATGAGAGCCATGTGTTCTGCGGGCTCACTCCCTTCACACTTGCTTAATCTAGAGTGAGAGCCAGGCTCTAGGATGTTCCTAAAACAAGAGCCTGAAGAAGTGAAAAGACACATTTGTCATGTGAAATCTTATTTTAGCCAACTTGTTTGTGAGAATCCTGGCACACTGAAAGGCAGCTAGCTCTTCTGCTATCATGTGCCCAGAGGCAAATATTATATCACCTGTCATGACAGCCGTACAGGACCACCTTGAACCTCTGCTGAGGTTGCACGTGTGGAAATGGTTAACTGGTACCACCAGGCCCCTGTTTAGAAGCCACAGCTAGGAAATACCTGGTGTGTAAGAGAAGGGAAATTCCACATTCATGGGCAGAATCTGATATTGGGCTGATGTCGTGATTGCCGGCATAGACATCCTGGCCTGGCTCCAGAAGGGACAGGCTGAACAAGGCTTGTGAAAGGAAAAGGAGAAACACCTTCGCCAGGGACACATGCCATTATCATCATGAGATATTGGAGGTCCCTTCCACTGGGACCTTCCCCCTTGAGTTAAAAATGTGTCCTGTCTGCGAGTTTTGGCATTTTATAAGATTCTTCCCACCAGCACTCAAGTACCCAGAACACACACCCAACTCTGGCATATCAGACACGCAGCCCCATTCCACAGACCCTCGAATCAATTAGGGAAAGCCAGGGCACGTAGGTTATCATGGTGGCTGACAAATCAGGGAGCATAGAAGTCTGGGGAAAACAATGGAAACAAACATTAACTGAAGCCTCTTTGATGCCAGAACTCTGGCAGTTAAGCAGTGAGTCCAGAAAAGTGTTCCAAATTCAAGAGATTATCCCTTTATTGCAATTTCCCCAGCACAAATGCTTTGTAGATGAAAATGGCATGGAAAGGTGGCCTATTGTTTTCATCTTAACCATTGTGTCCATAATTCTAAATAACTAGGAAGAGAATAGAAAGGGAATTAGGTTGTCATATCTGACATTGTACAAGGCAAGATTTTTTTATGTGGTAAGTGACAGAAACCCAATTCATTCATTCATTCATTCAACAAATATTTGTTGAGCTCCTGTTTTGTGCCAGGCATGTTTTGGGTGCTGGGGATTTGGCGTTGAAAAGACTAGATGAGGATGCTAGTCTTGTTGGGGGGCCGGGGCTGGGGAGGAACAGAGAACAACCAGGTAGACAAATAAGTAGTACTATAGCTCTGGTGGCATCATGTATACAAAATAGAGTTCTGTGATGGTGACTTCCAACAAAAATTGGTTGGTTTGGAAAGACCTCTTTTTGGTAATATTTGAGGTAAGACCTATATTTTGAGAAGCCAGGTAGGCAGAGATTTGGGGAAGAATAGTCCAGGAAACAGAAAGTGTGAAGGGACTCAGTGTCTCCCAATATCTACGCTTGACATGCTGGAGGAGGCGGAAGGCCTCAGTGGCTGGAATGGAGTGGCTGACGGCAAGAGTGGTACAAGATGAAACCAGTGACACAGGCGGGAGATGATCTACCATTTCAAAAGAAATATTCTCACAAGAGAAAGGGGTATTTATTATCTTACATAACTGAAAATTTCAGGACCAGGCATAGCTGGATCCAGGCACTCAAAAAGTAGCATCAGAAATCTGTCTGTCGCCATCTCTGGCCTCTGCGTTTCTCTGTGTTGGCTTCATCCTCAGACAGGTTCTCTCCATGTGACGGGGAAGATGCCCACCAGTGTCTCTGGGCTTGCATCATCTATGCAGCTGGCGAGTGCAGGGAAGAAAGCTTAACTCTCTCCTCCCTCCCAGTGAAAAGAACTCTGATTGGCCCTGCTTGGGTCACAGGCCCATTTGGGCTGATTATGGTGATGGCCATCCTAGAATGTGGTTACCGCATGATTGACAGCCCTGCCTCACCAGAAGCTCAGGGAGCAGGGGAAGATCAGATTCCAAAAGGGAAGGATGCAAGTCAGACAAAAAAATTAGCCAGTGCTCACTATGGACAAGTAGAAGTGGGACAGTGGCCTTGCCCAGTGTTTGTGTAACTGAAGGAATGACTAGCTTTAGTTCATATAAGCGGTGTAGTTGCATGCCTCTTCTGGGGGCTCCTCCGACTGAGACAGGCCTTTGGACTATGCCAGTAACTCTCAGAGACATCTTCTACCGTGTCAAATCTCATGCCTTGTCTTCTTTCTGTTCCAGGGCTTCCTAGTGGCCTTGCAGTATGGCTTTGCCAACGGAGAGGTAAGATTTCCACGTTGCCATCCCAGCTTCCTGTGCTATGGGGCTGGAATCCTATGCCCTAGGGGCTTCTGTTGACGTGATGGTGCTGTGGGGAACGTGCAATGGCCAGCACATGTTGGGACAAATTTCTACCTTGAGCTGCCAGGAGACAGAACAGGAGGCTGCTTAGACGAATGCAAAAAGGTGTCTGGATGGGTGTAAGGAAGTTCAGAACCCAGCCCTGGCCCCACTGGAGGTAGAGGTATTCAAGTGTGGTGGAGGAAACAAGCTCGAACTTGGAAGCCCAAAAATATGGATTCAAGCCTTGGCTCACCCACTTAGGAGCTCTGTGAGTTAGGCATGTCACCATGCCTTGTTTAGCCTCAGTTTCCCTACTGGTAAAAATGGGAATTATAACCGTCCCTACATCATCGTGTTGTCCCAGGCGTGCCAAGCACTGGAGAGCTATGATCACGGTTAGTATTAATAGTACTGCACAACCCCAACCAGCTTTCTGCTCCCCTTGGAAAAGGCTGGAAGCAGGAGCGGCAGGGGGCTGGACAGGTGTTTTCTCCCATCTTTAGTGAGTTTCCAGCCTCCTTCCAACCTCCCGTACCCCACTGCAGGTTTAGATATTTTTTTCTGTCTCCTCTCACTGAATGCAAGCTTCCTGACCGCAAACCCCTCTTCCATTTCGCCCACCGCTGCCACTCCTGTATCTTCACTCAGGGGTTCCTTATCCATGGGCAGGTTTCAGCTCAGATGCCACCTCGGCACAGTCCTTTCCTGACCGCCACATCTCCAGTTCTGTCTCCTTTCCACACTGTCCTCCTTGATGGTCTCGCAGCATCCGCCATCTGATGTGCTCCTGTGTCTTTGCCTCTCTGTCTGTCTCCTCCAGTTAGAAGGTAAATTTCCCAAGGGAAGCCCAGCGTGGCTACTCAATAAATCTTTGCCGCATGGACACACGGCTGAATGACTCCAAGACGGTTAACCCCACCCCATCTCTCCTGACAGGTGAAGGCTGAGCTTCGGAAGCAATGGGTCCGCTTCCTGCTGGCCCGTCACTCAGGCTGCAGAGCCTGTGGCCCGGGCAAGAACCTCCGGTTCCTGGGCAAATGTCCCAAGAAGCTCCCGGAGGGAGATGGCGCCGAGAAGCTTCGGAAGCTGCAGCCCTCACTCAACAGCGGGCAGCTCCTGCACCTGGCCATGAGGGGCCTGGGGGAGCTGGGGGCAAGGCCCCACCAGGGCCACGCACCCTGGCCCCGTGGCGGCAGCCTGTCTGAGTACAGCGAGGGGGATGTCACCCTGGCCAACACCATGGAGGAGATTCTGGAAGAGAGTGAGATCTAGGCTGGAGCCCACAGCTCTGCCTCTGCTTCCGGGAACTTCTGAGAGGGCTGAGGAAGGAGGAGGCAGAGCAGGATGGATGTCACCGTGCTCAGAACTGTTCTCCTCCCATTCACCATGCCACTTTGACAGGAAGTCTGTCTCAAGGTCCTTCAAGCTCTGTGTAAAAGAGGCTGTGTGATGCTCACACCTTCTGCCTGCCCTTGTCACCCTAATAACACCTACCAGAATGGCCAGGAGACCCTGGGGGACCTGGCCCTAAATTCAAGGGAATGGACCTCACTCTGAGAAGAGAGGTCAGACAATATCTCTTCCTTCTGCCCATGGCACAGGGTTTCCTGCTGGGGCCGGGTCCAGGTGCACACGCATCGCTCGGGAAGCTTTTTCAATGAGGAATCCTAGACTCATGGCCAGGATTCCAAGAGAGTGAGGGCTGGGCATTGGAACTATTTAACAAGCGTCCCGGCTAATGCCCAGCCTGGGAAACACCGGGCAGGGTGGGGGAGTCTGAGCCTCTGCCCCCGACGTGGCCGTGGCAGGGTAGAGGGAGAGGAGCTCTGCATTCCAGCCCCGCTGCGATGCACCTGCCCTCCTCGGACTGTGTGTTGCCCACCAGAACCCCACTCCTTTCCTCTGCTCCTCCTCTCCCGCCGAGCCCTGCCTCCCTTTCTCTGCCTCCATCTTCTGTGCGGGGCAGCAGTTCTGTTTGATCTGTAACAACCCATCCTTCCTGTGAGGATTGGCCCCAGCTCCCCGGAGACCCTCTGAATGTCATCCTGGGTCCTTTCCTCTCTTTTCTGGCTCCATCTGCCTTTCTGAGCTTGGCTTCTACAAGCCTGACCTGACCTGCTTCATTCACCATTCCTGTGGGACAAGGAATGGCCTTGACATTTTGGGTTTGCCACCAATGTGTTGATGGTCACACCTTCTGTTCCAGGAGGTTTACCTACTATCCCTGACTGGAGTCCCCGCTGAGAGAATTCTCCTCCCCTGATGGGAAAGGATGCCGAAAGCAGGTGGTTAAGCAATCTGGACATGTCCAGGGTGGCACTGAGAGACCCAGGGCTCCACAGCAGCCCAGCCTGTGGGACCCATCCTGGTTGTGGGCATTCTGCATTGTGCGCCAGCCCCTGCCCTGTGGAGGCTGAGGAGGGTCCAGGCCCAATGACCAAAGTTGTAAGGCAAGAGGCTGGAGGAAAGACAAGGGAGGAACATCCTATGGAAACGGTGTGTTAGTGCCCAGAACTGTCGCTATCACAGAGTGTAAAATGCACGTGGATGTGGGTGGAGCATGTTGCTGTGAGACTGAATACTACCTTATCCTGGGGGGCCGATACGACTCTTCTCAGATAGGGCTGCCATACTTAGCAAATAAAAACACACGGTACTCGATTGCATTTGGATTTCAGACAAGCAATCTTGTGTACGTGTCTCCCATGGGACTTGTTCTATCTGACATTTGAATTTAGTCACACATCCTGTCTTTTCCTGGCATCTCTGTTTTCAAGGATGCTTTGCAGTGGGGCCGGGACAAGGGTGAGACCACTGAGGCTCTCACCTCTGAAAAACTCAGCGAGCAAAATAAATTATATTTCAATGCAATATTCTATAAAGTCAAATCCACAAGCTACAGCCCACGTGTCATTTATAGAAATAACATTTTACTGGAAGTAGAGCCAGAATAAGGGTGAGGTGGGTGAGACCAGCTCATACGAGGAAAGGCTCAGATCCTGACTTCATCTGAAATGTTGGTACTTTGTTCATCAGGCCGGGACTTTTAACATTAATTTTGATTTTTAAACAATCGCATTAAAATATTATTTATCTTGACTACGGGGCCTCTTGGTGCCCCTTACACGTTGCCCCAGGATGAGTGCCTCCCAGCCTTGGTTTGCAGGATGGAAACGGAAGCAAAGGCGTTAGGCAAGTGTGTAACGAAGCAGAGACTTATTGTTTGGTGTCCAGACTATTCATAGTTCAATCACTGAAATATATGACCTTCTGATTTTCCCTTTTCTGCAAATGCCTCTGCCTCGGCTCATCAGCCTGTGAGTTCCTAGAAAGCTGGGGCCATCGTGTATTCCCGGCACGTACCGGCACAATGCCGATTCAGACTAGGTGCTAGACACACATTCTTTGAATGACATGGCACAGAAATGTCTCTTAGGAGCTTTAGATGCTGCTGGGACTAAGTGATCTGGGATCTTGCCCCTATTAGGCAAAACACGTTCCCCTCCCAAAGCATTTGTCAATACATCCTCCACCTCTCTCTCCACACACTGCTTGCTCTTGTCCTGCTAATGATTAAAACAAGTTTATTTAATTTGATTTGCATTTTGTTGATTCTTTTACATTTGTTTCTCACTGGAGCCAAAGTTCTCTCCCACCCCTGGAGAATGTGATGCACTATATCTAGCCAGAAATGGGAAAAGGGGTGGTGGCATTTAGCCAGGGTCCTGGGTGGTCCATTGTCTTAAATTTGGTCTCAGGGGCCAGAGGAGTGGGCAGAGGGGAGGGGCCCGAAGCAGAGGTAAGAGTGACCATCTGACTGTTGTTTCTTTTTTAACCCACTTTCTGGATCATTCAGCGAGCTCGCTGCCTTGAAGGTCCGGCCTAGAGGTTCTCAATCCTGGCATTACAAGCCCCTGGGAAGCTTTATAAAAAGACCAATGGCTGCCTCTGACTCCAGAGATTCCGATTGAACTGGTCCAAATGGGCCTGGAATTAGCATTTTTATAAGTTTCTGAGTGACTTTAGTTCTATTGTAGCAAGATATATATAACATAACATTTACCATTTTAGCCATTTTTAAGTGCACAGTTCAGTGGCATGAAGTGCATTCACCTTGTTGTGCAACCGTCACCACTATCCATCTCCAGAACTCTTTTCCTCTTCCTGAACTAAAACTCTGTACTCAGTAAACAACAACTTCCTTTCCCTCCCTCCCTCCAGCCCCCCGGGGAACCTCTGTTCTACTTCCTGTCTCCATCGATTTGCCTGTTTTAGCTACATCTTATAAATGGCATCATACAGTATTTGTCCTTTTGTGACTGGCTTATGTCACTTAGCGTAATGTCCTCAAGGATCATCTATATCGTAGCATGCGTCAGAATTTCCTTCCCGTTTGGGGCTGAAGAATATTCTGTAGTATGCAAAATACCACACTTGTTCATCCACCCATGCATTCATCAACACTGGGCGTGTTTCTACCTTTGGCTATTGCGAATAATGCTGCTTTGGATAAGGGTGCATAAATATGTTTGAGTTCCTGCTTTCAAATTTTTGAGTATACCTAGAAGTGGAACTGCTGAATCATATGGTGATTCTGTGTTTAACATTTTGAGGAACCTGGAAGCTGTTTTCCACAGCAGCTGCCTCATTTTGCATTCCCACCAGCAATGCACGAAGTTTCCAATTTCTCCACATCCTGGCCAACATTTACTTTCCATTTTTTTTGTTTATACTAATAGCTGCCCTAATGGCTGTGAAATGGTATCTCATTGTGGTTTTGATTTGCATTTTTAAGTGACTGATGACGTTGAGCGTATTTTTAATGTGCTTGCTTATCGGCCATTTGTATGTCTTCTTTAGAAAAATGTCTATTCAAGTCTTTGCCCATTTCTAAAGTTGGGTTGTTTTCTGTTGTTGTTGAGTTATAGGAGTTCTTTACATATTCCAGATATTCATCCCTTATCAGATATATTATTTGCAAATATTTTCTCCCATTCTGTGGATGGACTTTTTTGCTTTCTTGACAGTGCCCTGTTATGTACAAAAGTTTTAAATTTTGATGAAGTCCAATTTATTGATTTTTTTTTCTTTTTCTGCCTGTGCTTTTGGTGTCAAAGACTTTAGTATGTGACCAAGGTTGAGAACACTGGATGAGGCAGAGGGGACAGAGGTGAATCCTTCTCTAGAAACTGACGTACCTTGCTGAAGTCCAAATAAACTGAGCCTTTCACCTGCACAGCAGTGAGAACTCAGAAATTCTTCCGTAAGAACAGAGGCTACTGATTCTCACCACTCTCAGTGGTAGTCAGTGAGGTGCAGCTGGCCCAGTTTTGTGATTTTTAAGGGGTGGTCTCCTTGCCAGAGCCTAAGACATGGCTTGTCTGGGCTTGTCTTATAAGTTTGTGTAACCACTAGGGAATAGAAATTGGGGTGAAGTGGACGGCAGCATGGTGTCTGTCCCCATCTGGCTCCATAGACAGTGTCTGAGCTGGGTGACAGAAGAGAGCTGCTGACAAAAGCTATTATAGAAGAGCTGCTTCTAGGACACATGCTACTCCCCAGGGGCCACTCTGGCAGACTCTAACCTAGAAGGCTCCCCAGGAGACTGGCACACAGCATGGGTGTGTCGGGAGCACTGCCTGTGGTTGGAACGTGGTGCCTGGGGGAGGCAATGGCACCTGGCACTAGGGACCTACTGGTGACTCTCCTGGGGATGCTAAGAAATGCCTCAGGGGCTGAGGTTCTATGTGAGCAGCTGGCAACAGGGGCCAGGGGAGGTTTGGGTTATTGTTCTTAATGAGACCCATTTCTGTCCTTGAGTTTACACGTCCATGAGGAAGCAGGAACTCAGAGACATGAAATGAACTTCCCCGAGGTCTCTGTAGTGGACATCTATTTTGAGAATTCACCCTTCATATACTTACAGCACCCCAATTTTCTCCTTGGAAACCACACATCTCCCATTCTCAGTCCATAAAACTTGAGTTGTCCTGACTCCATCCTCAGCTTCAGGGAAGGGTGTAAAAATCTGCTTGGCCAAGGAGAGCGCTACACCCTCCTGGCAGCAGACACTGGGGCAGGGATGGGCACGTCACCAATCAGAGGCAGCGAGAAGTGATCCTGACACTTTGGCTGGGACTCTTGACAGAAAAGCATTTTCTGTTTTCTGCTGAAATTGGAACTGTGAAGTCAGCTTGGATCTGCTGGTGACCATCTTGCCAGCATGGGGAGGACCCGTCTGAGAATGGTGGTGACAGCAGAAAGCAGAACCAGGAGATGGAGAAATGAACCCTGAAATGAACATTGTTGGAGCCCCTGGATTGAGCCAGACCTGAAGCTAGCAATACTCCTGGAATTTTAAGTTATGAGAGCCGGTCAATTTCTATTTGTGCCACAGCACTTTGTGCTGGGTGTTCTGTCCTTTGCATCTGGAAGAGTCATGATGACGTAGCTTATCGTCGCCTTGACCGCCTTCTCTTCCCTTCAGCCAAGCGGGGCTTTGTGCTGCTCCCTGTGTATTTCCCATGGTGCCGTAGAGCTGCACAGACAGGAGGTGCAGGACCAGGTGGTCCTTCCACCCTAAGCTAACAAAGGAGGTGTTAATTAGGTTATCACTCTTTGATTCTCCATTGGCCAATAGAGGTTCCAGGGACCCCTTTTTATGCCTCTCATTGAACCATAGACCAACAAGGACCTTATCATACGGTGTCTGTCCTTTTAGACTCAAGTGACAATGATACCCTGACCTCAGAGAGATGTGAAAAGCCCCCAGGCTCATATCCCAAGCAACCAGATCCATTCGTGGAGGGTGGTGCAAATCACTGGAGTAAGGCATTGAGCCCTTTGGTTGTGTCCCTAGACCACTCAGGCTGGACCCCAGGTCCTTTTTCTCCCTCTGACCTGGGTCCTGGGAGGCCCCTTGTGTCTACATCAGAGGAGTGTCTTGGGCAGGTGATTCTAATAATAACCCCCTCCTCCCAGAGCCGTTAGACCGGATACTGTGTAGCCTTCTTCTGCCTTCCAGCCCCGACGCTGTGCGATCCCAGTGTTCTTTCTCCTGTCGTGTCCAGGTCAAAACCCCTGGAGCAGCCTGGGGTGACCAAGGGGACCCTAGTTTAAGTACAAATCCCACCCTCACTTCCTGGCCTCAGTGTCCCAGTCTGTGCCATGGAGATAATAACACTTCCATCAATGAAATAATGCCACACAGAGTCCAGCATGATGCCTGGCTTGCAGGAAAAGCTGTGTAAGTGTTTATGCTCATGTCCGTGCCCACAAGGAGGAGCGCTCTCTGGCGGTGATGATCGTGCCATTGCTCCTGCCACAGCAGGGAGGTGGGGGGATCACCCACAACACCAGCAAATGGAGGCTGCGTACAGGTCGGAAAAGAGTCCAGGACATCCACCTATTTTTCTGACCTCACCTTGGGACGCAAGTCTGGAGTTCCTGGGTGTCCCAGGCCCTGGAGCCGTGAGGAGGCAGCGGGGGCCTGTGGGCAGCCCTGGGCTGGCCTCTGCTCATCAGCTGGCTGAGCCTTCGCAAGCTGCCTCCTGTCGCTGAGCCTCCCTTTCCTGGTCTCTAAAATGTGGGGCTTTAGGGATGGTGATGGCTGTTCCCTCCACTCCATAAGGGAGCTGAACCCATCACTGTCTGCTGAAATCAGTAATGCTTCCCACCTTTCCCACCTTGGTGGAGGGCACCGCTATTCACCCAGTGCCGGAGCCACACCCCTGGCTGCACCCTGCGCCCTCTCCTCCTGGCCGTACAGGAAAGCCTCGTGTGGTGCACCCCGCCTCCACTGCCCTCCAGCCACCCTGGGCTCCTCACAGCCCTGGAATGTGTGGTGCTCACTCCCGCCCCAGTGCTGTGTCAGCCACCCTCTGTGTGACACACCCAATCCCTGCCACGATCTGTTGGGCCTGAATTTAAATGTCCCTTCATCAGAAAAGTCGTCCTTGATCCTCCTTGACAAGATGGCCCCTCCCGTTATGCCCTCCCACGTGCTCTCCATGTTTGCAAGGTAACCTCGGTCACCGCTCCCGACTCCTTCCAGGTCCATCCTCCCCTCTGGACAGTGAGCTCCATGAGAGCAGCACCATGCCAGTGTTGTCCCAGCACCCTGGCCTAGCCCTGCAGTCACAAGATGTCCCCGTCCTTGAGGGCGAGCCAGAGCGACTCTTTTCCTTTTTCAACGGAAGAATGACCAGCCCGGGGCGCGCACAGCTCCCCTTGCGTTTATTGGAACCTGCTTACCCTGCACTCCACAAAGGAGCTTACATGGGTGGATACTTAGGGCTCCTACAGCCTAATCCTAGGATTATCACAGGGCCATGCATGGGCTGGGAGGGCGGAGGGAGGGGAGG
>CAUYRT010015023.1:0-59687 GCA_963574885.1 Lepilemur ruficaudatus | reverse complement strand
TTTGGATCCCTTTGAGAATCTGATAAAAGCTATAGACTCTGACCCCAGAAAAACATGTGGATACACACATGACTTTACATTTGATTTCAGAGAATTTGTGGGGCTACCTACCCTAGCTCATTCTTGGATCCCAGGTTAAGAAGTTCTACTAAATTTACTTAGCGAGGACGGGCGCGGTGGCTCACGCCTGTAATCCTAGCACTCTGGGAGGCCGAGGCGGGTGGATCGCTCAAGGTCAGGAGTTCGAAACCAGCCTGAGCAAGAGCAAGACCCCATCTCTACTAAAAATAGAAAAAAATTAATTGGCCAACTAAAAATACATATAGAAAAAATTAGCTTGGCATGGTGGTACGTGCCTGTAGTCCCAGCTACTCGGGAGGCTGAGGCAGGAGGATCGCTTGAGCCCAGCAGTTTGAGGTTGCTGTGAGCTAGGCTGATGCCATGGCACTCTAGCCCGGGCAACAGAGTGAGACTTTGTCTCAAAAAAAAAAATTTTTACTTAGTGAGTTTACATGGTTTTAAACTATTTACCACTTTTCATTTCAACGGGCAATATATTAACGATACAGTTTTATTTCATTTTTCAAGGAAAAACACGATCATAATATATAATACAAACACATTGCAAAATTGGTTTGATTTTTATTTATATTTGTTCTTTTCTAAGAATTAGAATGTGATTACTTGATAGAACTAATCTGCAAATTTCATCAGGTAAAAAATTGTAGAAAACATTTCTCAGCTTTCCTTGTTATATGATGATGCTAACTGGACAATTTAAAGATCAGCACCATAAAAATAGCAATAACAATTGAGTGCTAAGCAATAAATTACTCTGTTCTCAATTCTAGACACTTTCAGACATGAATTTCCCTTTAGACTAAAAATACTTCCATAAAGATGCTGCCTGGGAAAAAAAATGATAAGGTTAGCAAGAAATGATGGACAAGGTTAAAGAGAAGGATAGGAAAGGAACTGTGGAAAATTTGTAGTGACTCTTGTATCACAGGTAAAATTATCCTCTGATCACAAAATTATTGTAACATACTATTAAATTGCCTAAAGCTGCTTGAATTAGTCCATGTACCTAATAATTATAAAACCTTAACATGGCCAGGCACGGTGGCTCACACCTGTAATCCTAGCACTCTGGGAGGCCAAGGTGGGCGGATAGCTCAAGGTCAGGAGTTCGAAACTAGCCTGAGCAAGAGCAAGACCCCCAACTCTACTAAAAATAGAAAGAAATTACTTGGCCAACTAAAAATATATGGAAAAAATTAGCTGGGCATGGTGGTGCATGCCTGCAGTCCCAGCTACTCAGGAGTCTGAGGCAGGAGGATCACTTTAGCCCAGGAGTTGGAGGTTGCTGTGAGCTAGGCTGACGCCACGGCACTCTAGCCCAGACAACAGAGACTCTGTCTCAAAACAAAACAAAAAAAAAAGAAAGAAATGGCTCTAAACTCCCTTTAGGAATTTCTTCACAGTATAAGCTTTTATAAAAATATTTAATGAGAAACAGAGGTGCTTAATATGACTGTGTCAGACACAGAAATTAGGATTTGAGTCACTTTCTATATTTTAAACAAATGTTATTAAGAAGAAAATTTCATAGGTTTTTTACATCTTTCTTTATGCCCACATTCTCTCACAGAGAATTGGGGGTTGGTTATACAAACACAACTACCACCAAAGGATAAAATAAATGTAGCAGAAGACTAACAATATTAAAATCCAGTTAAGAAATAAATGCTAGGCTTTATTTAGATCAGCCTGTGGAAACACAAACCACCTGGTCCTACCCAGTTTCTAAAGCTGGGCCCCCACCAACTGAAGCACTGAGGGAAACGGACCATTTCAAGATTTCATGGTACCCAAAGAGAAGAAGCAAGCCATTAGGAGCACAACTTCTCCTAATACTTGTGTTTCAATCAGTTCTAATACTGTAGTTAACAGATATAACCACCTTTTCTATCGACAACAATCAATGGTTTACAAGATGTAAAATTAACTGATACCAATGTATCTGTTCACCCAAAGGACAGATGAGCGCAAAAACTGGAAGACCTGAATTATATAAATAACTTGCTATTGCTTTACTTTGATTACAGTTTGGGAAGTAATTCAGTAGCTTTGAAACAACAACAACAAAAAATCCTACTCAACCAAAGACTAAAAATCATAGCAGTAATGTAAAGAGAATTCTGCCATTTATTTATAAACACTACAGAAATAACATAAGGCCCAGAGAAATCAAAGAGTATAAAAAATGAGACATTCACCTACACCTACCAAGACTTGGACAACAATAAATGACTTTAAATTGAAACAAGATGGATTTAGGTTGCATGTTAAAATAATTTCACAAATGCACAGATTATCAGTATTAAAATAAGAAGTCTACAGATTCCTCTGTGAAAATAATAATAAAGAGAAAAATATACAATGGCCTTTCTTAGATTTTTGAAATATATATGACCCTGCCTTGAAGAAGAAAGATTATCCATCCCGGTCCCTTCAAGCACCAATTGATTAGCAATCAGAGTTTAAAAAATAAATTACATGCTTATCGCATTAAATTCTTAGCCAACCAATGAGGAAGCCTTCGACACGTTGTAAAACAATATAAAACAATATATGTACCTTAAAATATAAAAGCCTACTCCAAGGCAAAACATTTGATTTTATCAAACTTTACTCAGAACTTTTGTTCACATAAAACGTCTTAATTGAAATTGTAAGAGTCAAAAGAGCATTATCTAGAATGTGTTAACTCCTTCACTTACCTGGTCTTTCTCATGGGGCAGAAGGCTGACAGGTGGGAGCGAGGATGGGAAAGCACTGGGATACTGGGGCGCCCCTTTGCCATCCAGGCTCCCATAATTGACCCTGTACTGCGGCCCGTCTTTCAGTAACCTCCCATTGTTCACGGCACGTTTGGCCCCCAGTCGCAGCCGCTGCTGAAAGGCTGGGTGGTTGGTGGTGCTTGTGAGATCACTCTGACTTCTAAGATACTTCTCTATGTTCTTCAGGGAGGAGCCATTTTGCTCCTCAAGTCCTTCAATTGCTCTCCTCAAAAGTTTATTCCAATCCACATTGTGGAGATCATTACATGATCCTCTAGACACCTTGGTTGACTTAGGAAAAGTGCCTGGTTTAACTGATGAAAAGCGCCCAGGGTTGTCTGGGTCCTTATAGGAGGCAAGGCCTTTGTTGGTGACTTTGAGAACTGAGCCATCCTGAACACTGAGTTCCAGCTGCTCAGAGACTGTCTTCTTATCCAACCCATGGGAAGTACTGACTGCATGGCAGATTCTCTCTTCAGAGGGCCTTTGCTTTTGTTTTTTTATTTTCTGTATAGCTTCAAGAATCCACTCTGTATAAAGTGGGTTTGCAAGTTTTACCATGGTTGACAAATGACTTCTTCAACACAAAAGTTACCCATAGAGGTTCTCTTTGTACTTAACAGAACTTGCACATTTGAAAGTCACTTACAATTCAACAAATGGACAGAGTATTCCAGACCATATTAAGCAACATCTCACAAACATCCTTCCTTAAGAGATTCAAAAGAGGACAAACAGGCAATGTTGATAGTTGTCTTATTTTACCAACAGGAAAGACTGCATTCGGACGAAGAACATCTTTAACTGGGAAATCGAGACCTTAAAAGATAAAAAGGGGGGGAAGGCTCTTAATAATGGAACTTATAAACATGAATTATAAGATTCTTTAGCATTACTTTTTCAGATGCAAAATGACCACAGAAGTAATGACAGGCAGGTATTGTGTAATACAGCCCAGTGACTATATTTTCCAACCAGAAACTGGGTCACAGTCTGAGAAGAATTTTTTAGGATTTTTTCACTTATTTATATGAAGTCACTTATGAGGCATGTAAGAAATAACATCTTGGCCGCGCGGTGGCTCACGCCTGTAATCCTAGAACTCTGGGAGGACGAGGCGGGTGGATTGCTCAAGGTCAGGAGTTCGAAACCAGCCTGAGCAAGAGCGAGACATGGTCTCTACTAAAAAAAAAAAAAGAAACAAATTAATTGGCCAACTAAAAATGTACAGAAAAAATTAGCCGGGCATGGTGGCACATGCCTGTAGTCCCAGCTACTTGGGAGGCTGAGGCAGAGGATCGCCTGAGCCCAGGAGTGTGAGGTTGCTGTGAGCTAGGCTGATGCCACGGCACTCTAGCCAGGGCAACAGAGTGAGACTCTGTCTCAAAAAAAAAAAAAAAGGAAATAACATCTTAAATTATATATTTAATGGATTACATTTATTGAAATTAATAAAATTATATTAAAGTGTTTCAAGGCATATGTCTACCACAAACATAAAATTAACATCAAAGAATAAGTCTGTGATACAAAAAACCTGATGGAAGTATATTAAACTTATTTTGAGAAATCTTAAAATTTAAAAAAGAGTAATAATCCTGCTTTCAGCTAGGTATTGTATTTCCCAAGTCTCAGACATAAAAAAAAAAACTTCCTATCAGCCTATCAGCCAGGCATGGTTGCTCACGCCTGTAATTCTAGCACTCTGGGTGTGCCGAGGCGGGAAGATCGGGAGGGTCATTTGAGCTCAGGAGTTCAAGACCAGCCTGGGCAAGAGCGAGACCCCATCTCTACCAAAAATAGACAGAAATTAGCTGGACAACTAAAAATATATAGAAAAATGTAACCGGGCATGGTGGCACATTGCCTGTAGTCCCAGCTACTCGGGAGGCTTGAGGCAGAAGGATTGCTTGAGCCCAGGAGTTTGAGGTTGCTGTGAGCTAGGCTGATGCCACGGCACTCTAGCCCAGACAGCAGGGCGAGACTCTGTCTCAAAAAAAACAAAAAACTTCCCATCTAGGCACTTTTCTTTTCTTTTCTTTTTTTTTGAGACAGAGTCTTGCTCTGTTGCCCCAGGTAGAGTACAGTGGTGTCATCATAGCTCACAGCAACCTCAAACTCCTGGGCTCAAGCAATCCTCCTGCCTCAACCTCCTGAGTAGCTGGGACTATAGGCCCATGCCACCACACCCGGCTAACTTTTCTATTTTTAGTAGAGACAGGGTCTCACTCTTGCTCAGGCTGGCCCATCTAGCCACTTCTCTGGGATCATACCCTCTTATCCTTTTACAAAGGGTCTATAACACACTTTAACCCACAGGTTGGAAAACTGAAACTAGTATAGTAACATAACAATTCACTTTTAAATAATATAGCTTTTTTAAATTGATGCATAATAGACACATAGTTTTGGAGTACATGTAATAATTTAATACATTCACATAGCATTCTAGTTATCTTAATATCCAGTTAGCTCAATAGCTCAGTAACTCGATACAAGGAGGGTTTGTACAAATCTAATTCCAGATGGATAGTGGTATTGTTCTCTGGTGTATACAAAAACCACCCCAGATCTCCAATCTGATATTGAGCACATCTACAAAGAACACAAGGAGAAAGAACCCTGGCCTGGGAAATGGGCTAGACCTGGGCTCTAATCTTGTTCTTCAATAATAATATTCACATCTTCATTCTTCTTATAGTTCAAAGTTTATAGCGTGCTCACATATAACTCATCATTTGATCTGCAAGACAACTCTGTGCGTATATTGAGGCTCAGGGGAAGATGGAACTCACCCAAAGTAACAGTCAATAGGAGACTTAAAGCTCAAACGCTGTTATTCTAAAATCCAAGTCCAGAGCTGTTCTCACCTAAGCCACAACGGCCTGTTCTAACTAGTTCTGCCCCTGCAAAGAGACTAACAGTGGGTCTGAATCCCAGCTCTATCCAATGTCCGGTGGAGAAAACCTGGGTAACTGACTTAAGCTTCATCACTTTACCGGTAGGTAATACAAGAATATGCCTTACAGGATTGTTGAGAGGAATAAATGAACACAGTATCCAATATTCAATATATAGTAGCGATCATCACTTCCATCAAATGCAATCTCTATACACTTTGAAAAATGTCTCATAAAATACAAAATTAAAATTATCTGTATTTATTTAGATAGAATGTACCCAGAAGGAAGAAATAATCTCTCCTCAAAAACTTTAGCCAGATATACTGAAGAATATAACATTTGCTCTCAAAGATCCTCAGTGTTGCTGAAAAACAAATGGGCCACTGAACTATACTTTTTCAAACAGTCAGCTTGAAAGAGGCAGTTTAAACAAATTGTCCTCTTTGTGATCAGTAAACTGTAGGTTAATTCAATTTTTTCCCCCTCAGATTAAGAAACTTTGAGCTGAAGGGACCTTAGCAGTCATCTCATCTAACCTCTAGTTATCCACTAAAAGATCCCTGTTCAATATCCCCAACAGATGGACCACTGAGTTTTTATTTAAAATACTTCCAGTGACTGATAATGTGTCACTTTTCAAGGCAGCTGGCACCACTGTTGGACAGCTCTAGCTATAATATATTTCTTGCTCAGAGAAGCAAAAATCTGCTTCTACCCACTAGTTCTAGTTTCCTTGGAACAATCTCAAGACATTCTTAATATTTTTCTTCAGTATGACAGGCTTTCAAATATTTGAAAACAAGTATGTTTTGAAAACTACTAACAACCAAACCCCACTCTACCTCCGGCCCTACCTTAGACCACTCATGTCCCAGTTCCCTAACCCTTCCATATATCACATGGTTTCCAAGCACCACCTTCTCTTGGTTGCTCACTAGTTTGGCTAATGCCCTTCTTAAAATCTGGCAGTTCAGGCATTATCCAACTATAAATGCAACCCAAGATTACAAGATCTTCCTTAACAGACCTGCCACACAACTGGCCATGCTGAGTATGCAGTCCAACTAAAAATCTCAGGTCCTTTTTTTTTTTTTTTAGTTTATTAATTTGCTAGCAAATGAGGAGGTTGGCAGACTCCCGTCTCAAAGCCAATGTCCTCAAAATCTTAGGTCTTTTTTCAAAAATACTGTTACGCTGAAGGTCTTTCCGCTCCTTTCCTTGTGCAAATTTAAACACTGGGATTTAAAGTTGATTGCAGTTCACTTTCCTCTAGTGGGTTTGAGTCTATCTTCCAACCTGCTAAAGATTGTTTTGAATCTTGATTCTGTCATCTATGTCATTATATAAATCTTTGACACAAATGTTAGACTTGGAACACAGTGTGTTAAGGAATGAAATCATTGGCTTTTACAGTGCAAGCACTTTCAGGATAGAGCACAGGAATCATTTTGTGTCAGTAAGTTTAGAACAGGAAACTGATCTTTCCAAAGTAAAATGGTTTGGGGCAAAATTTCATTAGAAGACATTTCACTGTATCCAAGTAATTATTTCATCTTTCATCATTTATTCACGATGAATCACAACTAATTCAATTTGACTGCATAAAATACAACTGCAGGAAGCAGAAGAGGTCATAGGAAAGTGTCCAATATTGCAAAATTGCTTTTAGGCATTTTGTTTACAAACAAACATACATTAAAACAAAGTGTATTTCATAACTAATACCCAAAATATACTTTCATGACAAGGTTTACCACAATCTTTACCCACAATCAAAATAATCATTCATATCAATTACTAACACATTTCAGTAATACTGACATTTTATACCTTAAAAATGTAACAAGGGAAAATACCAGAATTGGAACTCCAAACGTTTTAACAGTCCATGACAAAAATGAAGATTGTCCAGGTCTTCAGGCAAATCTGCCAAAAGAAAAAAAATGAATGTTCATTTGGGCATAAGGACATCCCTTAAATCCAGCAATCATCTATGGGTCTCCATAACTATTCAAGACAAATAGCTACAATAGTTTATTAGCAAACTACATTTGGTGATATATTAACTCTTTCAGACTACCAAAGGGTATTTATAAACATGGAATTCAGGACAGAAAATAAAGCCCCAAGGACCCAAGGAAAGTACCTAAAGAAGTAAATTTCATTCTTCTTTAAGGCCAGATCTGTTCTTCAAATTTTAAAAATCAGGTTTGGGCCAGGTGTGGTGGCTCAAGCCTGTAATCCTAGCACTCTAGGAGGCCGAGCCAGGAGGATCGCTTGAGCTCAGGAGTTTGAGACCAGCCTGAGCAAGAGCAAGACCTCATCTCTACTAAAAATAAAAAAATTAGCCAGGCACCATGGTGTGCACCTGTAGTCCCAGCTAGTCGGGAGGCTGTGGCAGAAGATCCCTTGAGCCCAGGAGTTTGAGGTTGTAGTGAGCTACGATGACACCACTGTACTCTACTCAGGGTAACAGAGTGAGACTCTGTCTCAAAAAATATAAAAATAAAAATAAAAATCAGGTTTGTGATAGACTCCTAAGAAAGAATCACATCATGAAAAAAGTCTATTCCTCAAATAGCCAGGCAGATGTAACATTTTACCTGGGGAGGGGAAGAGCCAAAAGTTGTTTTAAGGTCAGCATTAATAGGCAGCATTCTCTGTTGTCCCAAAGGCTACCGGGCACTAAATGGATTATCAAGACATGACCAATAACCTCACCTAAAAGAAAGATGTACCAGTTTCCACAATAGTAAATATGTGTTCACACAAGTTACATTTTAGGACAGTAGTGATCATTTTTACTTGAAAGGCAAGAAATAAATTTAAAACGACAGCTATAAATAACTGCATTTTGATCTTACATAAAACCAAGCAACCTTAGATCCTCCTTCTCTCCCCTCCCCCAGCCACTGACACACCCCACTCCTCAATTTAATCTCAAAATTAGCTCTCATCTGACACCAACCAACAGAGCTAATTAGGCAG
Source organism: Lepilemur ruficaudatus (assembly GCA_963574885.1). NCBI lineage: Eukaryota > Metazoa > Chordata > Mammalia > Primates > Lepilemuridae > Lepilemur > Lepilemur ruficaudatus. The sequence goes on along the minus strand of CAUYRT010015023.1, from coordinate 50,953 downwards.
AAGCAGATGTAACTCAGCAGCTCTCTGCTACAAGCAGAATCACAGTGTTTAAAAAAAAAAATACACAGCTAGGAGAGGAACAAAATCAGAAGTCTCTTATCTGTAGCCAATTCTCAACTAAACACATGTATATTATCCACTTTGTGTATTATCCACTGCAAATTTTTTAATCTTAGGCTGATTTGTTTCCAACATCCCACTGGCCCCACTGTAAATTGGTATAAGCTAAGAGAATAGATTGAAAACCAATTTCACTTTAGCCTAAGCAGTATCTAACTAGAGACAAATCTAGGGAAAAAATGCATAATTCATTCAAAAGCCAAATAGAAATGATTTTTTTTCCTGATTTGGAATTATCCACACCACTTCTCTTTTTCAGAGCACTGGGATTTGTTTCATATGTAGATAGGACATTCTATCACAGGCTAAAACCGTAAAATCATTATCCTCTTTTCATTTTTTTCTATAAAAACTTGAAAGTTAGACAAAAAAGCTATCAAAAAGGTAGCAAATCATTCCAAATTAATTCTGGGGATTCACGCTACATCAAATTAAATTATTCTATTTTCTAAGGTTGTGAATCATTTTATTTTTAAATACAAAATATCAGTAAATTATACGGTAGTATCATACAGTCTTATAACACTATTTAAATCACTCATTACAAACTATTCTAAATATATCTAGAGAAATGCTTAGTCCAGCACTGAGCTTTTAGCTTGACTAGTATTATATAAACATCAACATTATTCAGAAGTATTCATGTCAGCATAAGAAGAGTCAAAATATCCTGGCTCATAAGTATTATGTGAGGCCTCCTCTAAGCTTTTACTCAAGCTGTGTGTTGTTTCAAAATCAATGTCATAACAACCAAGTCATGAGATTATGGGATGAGCCAAAAACAGTGGTAGAAAAAAATAAAAATTAATAATAGAGTTTACTCTTCTGTCATCCTGAGTTTTACTTGCTAACAGTTATTTTTAGCTCTCTTACTTTCATAAGCTCCTGGATTTTTTCAAAGCCCATTGTGTAACTGAATGAGCATCCACAAATCTTAACAATATCTTCTGAAACAATATAACTGCTTAAGGGAAGGGACTTTGACTTCTTTTCCTCTATCACCACCCAGCTCAGGTTATTGGCATAGTTGCTCAAAATAGCGTGACACATCAAACATCGTCCCTATGGTGATATTTGTTAACTTCAAGTCCTGGATGCATCTATTTCCCCTAAAATAAATGCTTTAGGCCCAAAACATGTGAATTGGAAGGTAAGGTTATAAATACTAATCAAAGAACAACAAACAAATATTTAGCGAGATTATGTTCACTGCATGCAGCCCTGTGGTAGATGCTACGAGGAAAACAAAGCAAAGCTGGAGACAGAACATACAAGAAGCAATTAAGACATAACAAAGCACTGTTTGGGGGCTCCTCAAAAAGTTAAACAGAGAATTACCGTATGGCCCTATAATTCCACTTCCAGGTATATACCCAAAAGAACTGAAACAGATACTCAATAAGCACACGTACACCCATGTTCATAACAATACTATTCACAATAGCCAAAAGGTGGAAACAGCCCAAATGTCCATTGACAGAGGCACAGATAAACAAAATGTGGTATATCCATACACTGGAATATTATTCAGCCATAAAAAGGAATGGAGTATCAATACATGCTACTACAACATGGACAGACCTCAAAAACATTATGTTGTGAAAGAAACCAGACACAAAAGGTCACATATCATATAATTCCATTCATATGAAACATCCAGAATAGATAAATACATAGATAAAACATAGAATGGTGGGACTTCAGGGAGAAGAAATGGGGAGAAATTGCTTAATGGGTAAGGGATTTTATTTTGGATTGACAGAAATGTTTTCCAACTAGATAAAGATGGTAGTCACACAACACTGTGAATACACTAAATGCCACTGAATTGTTCACTTTTTTATGTTTTGTTCATTTTATGTTATATGAATTTCACCTCAAATTATGGGATTTTAAAAAAATAACAAAGCACTGAACTGTAATAATGTCAACCATTTTCTGACACCTACTGTGGGCCAGATATTTTACATAAATTACCAGTAAACCTTAAAACAATGCTGTCAGGTAGCACTGTTGTTCCATTTTACAAAAGGAAAACTGAGGCCTGACTTGGCCAAGACCTCAGAGCCATTAAGTCCTGAAGGATTCCAATGCCAAAGCCCACACTCTTTCCTGTCTCTCCACTGGTTTTCAAACTAGATTCTTTGATCTCTTGTGAAGTATCTCAGCTATCACCTGCAGGTACCCTTTATGGGTTAAACACTAGGGCCACCATAACACCTTGTACCTAACAGTGCAGCTCCACTGTAACTATTTTATATACTGGGCTTCCCCATAAGATTCACTTCAAAGAAAGGGTTTCTCTGATTACAGAAAGAAAAAGTCTAGAAACAACCAAAACCACATGGAGCATGGATGGGTAGAATACCCCTTGGATGGATGGACTTAAAGTAGACCTCGAAAGACAATGTTGAACTTACATAACTTCCTGGTTCCTCTGTCCAAATTCAAATCCTTTATAGCCCAGCGTAAACAACACCATCTCAGAAGCCCTACATCTATCTTTGTCTAACAAGAAGCTTTTAGCCTTCTTACTATTTTGGCATTCATTTCCCACTTCGTATTATGCTTATTTGTGTACTGACCTTGTCTCCCTTAATAGACTGTAAAATTCTTAAGAACAGGATTAATGCTTGATTCATCTTTATATTGCATGCCCAAAGATTTCCCAGGACTACAACTTGAACAGAAGAGGGATTCAATGCCTATTTGTTAAATGAATGCATCAGTGAATGAAGGAAGGAAATCGAAGTGAAAGAACAGAAGCTAAGAATGAGCTATTAAACAAAAGGGACACCAAGTCAATGTGCCAAAAACAGGTATGTGTTTAAGAGGAATGAAGAAACAAAGTCTTGCAAAAGCAAGACTGTGGCATGTGAACATGACAGATGAAGTAATAGGAAGCCACTGCAGGCGCAGGTGACACAATAATGCATAGAGAAGTACATGTACACACAAAAAGTTTGTTGAACGTTTAAATCACTCTGGCAATAGTATCCATCCACTATGAGGTTGGAAGAAAGGGTGATTTGAAAGAAGAAATAAAAGCAACCAGTATTTCATCTGTCCGAACATCAATCTTGTTCAACTTATATTTATGAGTCTAACTCAGCAGCCAGCTCAGTGCGGGCACTCAATAAAATGTTAGTTGAATTGAATATTTAATTCCCCATCTTTTTAGAGTAATACTAAGTTCTTTCTCACTACTCATTAACATAGAGAGTTTTCAATTCATAAGCTAATAGTGTTTTCCAAGGATTTCTAAGAGGCTAAATCACCATGAAAATTATCATTTCAACTAATACATATTATATTAATTGGAAGTTTAATTTTTCATGTCATGCTCTCCTAGTTGACAATATCCTTGTTATGTCATTAAACTATAATTGTGTAAATGTGCTTCAACAAACAATAACTGAACCATCAATAAACTATTATGGCTTCCATAATCCCTAGCAAAGATTAGTTTCAACATCATCATCATAAATTAGTAGAGACATGTCCCAAATCTCCCAGTGAAACCCATGAATTAAGTTTGCATAGTCATCCCTGCATTTAAGTGCTCAATAGTTTCAGTCTCTAAAATGTAATCACAGTGTTAGGAACCTCACAGGAAATTTGATCCCTTGTAAAACAGAGGATTTTAGAGACAAGATGAAAAGTCATTTGAAGTCATCAGACTGTTGGAGCCAGAGTACACTGATCAGTAATGATGATATTATAACTAAGCACTTTCACTTAAGAAATAATCAACTAAATTTAGAGTGTCTTTTTTTGGCATTTAAAAATTCCTACTCAAGCCTAGATTTCTCTCTAATTACAAATTAGCTTTAGTCAGTTTTTAATGACAAAGACTTAGAACAATAATTAAGAAAAAATCTAATATCTAAATTTTTTTAAAGATTATTTTGAAAAAACAGATCATTTCAGGAGTCTGAGTTAACTTTATTACAGGTATGTGCAGAACAAATATCCAGTACATTCTGAAGCAAATTAGGGCTCCCCTTTGAGAGTCTCAAGAATATTATAGACCTATTTTTAAAAATGAACACATGTACATACACACATTGACATATATTTTCAAGGGTTAACAGCTCTTCTGTCACCCATACATGGACCACCTACAGTCCACTGGCTACACAGAGAGAGGTATTTCATCCAGTTTCACACTAGTTATCTTCACATCCTTTAATTAAGGCATGTTATATTAAAACTAAGAAAGTTATTCTTTTGGTTTTGAATATTATCAAAAAATGAGCTTCTGAAATCTTATTCAACAAACAAGGCCGGGCACGGTGGCTCACGCCTGTAATCCTAGCACTCTGGGAGGCCGAGGCAGGCCAATCGCTCAAGGTCAGGAGTTCGAAACCAGCCTGAGCAAGAGTGAGACTCCGTCTCTACTATAAATAGAAAGAAATTAATTGGCCAACTAAAAATATATAGAAAAAATTAACCGGGCATGGTGGCACATGCCTGTAGTCCCAGCTACTGGGGAGGCTGAGGCAGGAGGATCGCTTGAGCCCAGGAGTTTGAGGTTGCTGTGAGCTAGGCTGATGCCACGGCACTCACTCTAGCCCGAGCAGCAGAGTGAGACTCTGTCTCAAAAAAAAAAACAAGCGTGCAGTGATAGGAAGTATCTAGAGAGTCAGGGATCTAGTCCTCACTCTGCTAGCTACCTAAGCTATGGGATATAGGACATGTTACTAAATCAATCTTAAGTCTCAGTTTTCTCATCTGTAAAAATGAGACTACAACCCTGTTTTACAGAATTGTTAAGAGGAATCATTGAGATAACAAATATGAAAGAAGAATGGTGGCAGACACATAGCAGAACGCAATAAAATGCTAGCTCATAGAAGAAAAAAGGGTAATACAGTCAGCTGGAGACCTGTAAAATCTAATCTGGCTGAACTTCTGTCTATATGACCACTGTCTCCTAAGGGACATGGGAAGTCAACACCTGGCTCTTAGCTATAGTTGCAGACAAGTGAAAATTCAAGACAGAATAGAAGGAAATGAGGGAAAGCAAAAACAGATTTGTAATAGTGAGGTTGAGGTCAAGAAGAGTGTATTTTACTCATAGTTATATATCTTTTAAGGTCAATAAAGCTTTTAGAAGATAATACTGCGTAGGAGAATATATTCTTGACCTCAGGGTAGGAAAAGAGTCTTAAGACACAAAAAGCACTAACCATAAAGAAAAGACTAATGAATTTGACTCCATTAAAATTAAGAACTTCTGTTCATTAAAAGACATCATAAGGCCGGGCACGGTGGCTCACGCCTCTAATCCTAGCACTCTGGGAGGCCGAGGTGGGCAGATCACTCACGGTCAGGAGTTCGAGACCAGCCTGAGCAAGAACGAGACCCCATGTCTACCAAAAATAGAAAGAAATTAATTGGCCAACTAAAAATATATACAAAAAATTAGCCAGGCATGGTGGCACATGCCTGTAGTCCCAGCTACTCGGGAGGCTGAGGCAGAAGGATTGCTTGAGCCTAGGAGTTTGAGGTTGCTGTGAGCTAGGCTGATGCCACAGCACTCTAGCCCGGGCAACAGAGTGAGACTCTGTCTCAAAAAAATAAAATAAAATAAAATATTCTATAAAGGCAATAAAAAACAGAAAGCCATATTTAAAAAGGGGGGGAGAACTTGAATAGGAACGTTACAAATGAGAAAATCCAAATGGCTAATAAATATATGAAAAGCTGTTCAACCTGATTACTAATCAAGTAAATGCAAAATTTACCTTATCAGTTAAAATTCAAAACACTAACAAGATTGAGAATTAGAGACCACGAGAAGTAATGGGAACTCTCATATATCACTGGAAAGGGGGGAACCTGGTACAACTCTTTGGAAAACAGTTTGGTACCTAGTAAAGATGAAGACAAGCCTACCCAATGACTAGGATCACCATACAACTCATTATGCACACCCAGATACTTATGGAAATTACAGGTGTTATAGTTGTACTGAGACAACAAGCATAAACCAGAATAGTCACCCTGGCTGTGAACCAGCAATTTCAATAGTAAGTGTACACCTTAGAGGAGCTTGTGCACATGAGCACCAGATAACATGTATGGGAATGCTCACAGCAGTTTTGTTCACAATTGCCCCAAACTGCAAACAACTCAAATATCCAGCAACAGTGGAATGGATGATGCAAAAATTGTGGTATATTCTGTTTCTTGAGTCTACCAGAAGAAAGCTATCAGAAGATTGTGGGAGTCCTATAAAAAGGTGCTTAAAGGCACTTTGGAAAGGCAGATTAAGGCATCATATGGAAGAAAAATCCCTTCATCTCACTTCTCCTATCCATGCATCATTTGCCATCCTGCAAGCAAAGACTGATCACTATAGCTCACACATCCCTATTTCATAAAATATTTTCCAATTTTCCTTTTCCCTCAATACGAATGTAGGCATGTATAGGCACATGGAAAACTGAAGGTGTATATTGCAGAGAACTATCTAAGAGACTGAAAGCCAGATCACTTAGTTAAGTCTTTTTCTAGTTGGTATATGAATGTCCATGAAAGTTTCTGAAGCATATTAAATTTATCAAATCTCCTCAACTACCTTTCCAATACTCACCCTATTTACCTTTCATTTACATTATGCCTCATATCTGACAGTTTCCACCCTATCTTCACAAGCAGTGTACGAAATAAACATACAACAGCAATGACATAACATCCACTCTACTGAGAGGCCTAAGTACAGTTGGTAGGCAAAACTTTTCATCTGCTGACCATGTCATTACCATCAGCCAGTCATACCCTAAATTCCTCCTTTAATGTTAAAACCTTCCTCTGTCTCTATCTTCTTTTTTATTTAAACCATCACTTTACCTCCAACCTTTAACCCTCAGTAGATGATCTCAGGTAAGAAGAATCTTATTCTTTCTGAAACAGGCGATGTTACCCTTTCCTTCTCAAAAACATAAAATAGTACCTAACTCATTTTGATATACATGGGATGAATTCATGAATAAGAAAAGAACAGTGGTTTATTCCAGGGCTATACCAGAAAATCCAGAGTAGACAGGGAGAATGTACTTTAAAAAACAAAACTTTTTTGGAGCACCACAGAACTAACACTGTCCCAATACAACTAATTCCCATTTACTACTTGCACCTCCTGTCCATATACAAAGGGTCTGCATACACCCTTTACCAGGAATTCCTGGTACCTCCACCCTAAACATACTTGGTTCATTGGTCGTCTTTTCCTATTTCCCACATCTGTAATTCTTTAACACCACCCCTTCACAACCTCTGTCTAACACTGTTTAACACACCCCAACACCCTCTCCCAACTGCACAGCTTAAAATCCTTCCTGATGCATTTGTAATCCATCACCTCCTCTGCCTCTGCCTGGTCATTTCCCACCACCCCCTGCACTCTGCCCATACCAAAGCACTAGCAAATCCCAAAATACGCAATGCCCTTTTTCCAAGTTATGGTACATGCCTCTCTTCCCGGGACACCCTCCTGGCCCAACTTGAAGATCCCAGCTCAAGTTTCATGCAAGAAATCCAGCCTTATCAAACAACTCTTGTCTCCCAAACTAACACCTTTGTTTGCCCCATCCTCACTCCTGGCACAGTCCACCAAATCACATTCACCCAGACTTACTAGCCAACCCCACCCACGTTCTTCACACCTGCTGCCTTTTCCAACCCCCTGGCCCCCAGTCTCCTGTCCCCATGAGATTTTCTGCTACAGATATAGATTGCAAGTTCCAAGCAGCCTCCCTCCCTCCTTTCACATTTAAGTCTGTTCTGATGTCTTAGCATCATCTTTCAGAAACTCTCCCATGCATAACCATCCTATCTTTTCATGTTTTTTTTAAATGCTTCATATACCCCAAAGCTAGCAAACCTCCTTCGTATCCCAACATGCCAGTTCACCCCGATATCTCTTTCCCATCATAGCAATTGCACCTGCCCCTCACATGGGTCAATACTTCCCCCAACCCAACACCTACTCTGCACTATTTTCTCAACTCTACTGCACATCCACCACACCCAAACCCATCCTTACTCTGCATCCAGATAACTGCAATCTTGTCGTTCTGCATCATTTCACCTACCCTCACATACCCCTCGATCGCCCTTTCACATCTCTAAAATTACATCCCTCCCTAACTCTCCCTTCTGCACCTGCTTCTTCACCTCCAGTTTCCCCTCCCATCTGCCTCACCAGTCCTCCCTACACCCTCCCGGGCCCCCCACCGCTCCTACCAGCTCACTCCCACTCAGGAATTCCCTCCCAGCCCCCGCCTTCCCGACTCCCCGAACTCCGCCCCCACCCGATCTCGCCCCGCCCCTCCACCTTCGAGCCCCGCCCCTTGCCCTGGAGGCCCTGCCGAGGGGCGGGGCCTGTCCCTCCTCCCCCTTCCCCCGCCCCCTACCGTCACGCTCAGGGGCAGCCTGACCCCGAGCGGCCCCGCGGTGACCCTCGCGCAGAGGCCTGTGGGAGGGGCGTCGTAAGTCCCCGATTTCCCCCCGTCTGTGCCCCTCCCGCCCAGTCTCCTCCCCCTGGGAACGCGCGGGGTGGGTGACAGACCTGGCCGCGCGCCACCGCCACCGCGCCTGCCGGGGGTGCTGCCGCTGCCTGAGAAAGAAGCCGCGGCTGCCGCCTGGAGGAAGTGCCGTCGCCTCCGCCACCGCTGCCGCCGCCGCCAGGGGTAGGAGTTAAGCCGCCGCCATTTTGTGTCCCCCTGTTGTTGTCGTTGACATGAATCCGACATGACACTGATTACAGCCCAATGGAGTCTCATTAAACCCGAGCCGCGGCCCCGCCCCGGCGCTGCTCCATTGGACGAGACAACAGACACCTAAGGCCACCCGTTGGTCTATGGGTCTGTCCGTCACCCACTCACTAACCACTCCGCAGCCCATTGGGGCAGGTTCCTGCCGGTCATCTCTCTTCCACTTAGACACACCCCTCGACCCATCATTCCCCCTCCGGCACCACCCCGGGGGAGGGTCCACTGCCAGTACCAACCAACAGACCGCTGAGTCCGCCTCTTCCGGGCACCTATTGGTCCAACCCTTTTTCTCTCTCCCAGACACCGCGCCACCTCTACTTCCACCTACCCGCCCCCTCTACCTCTAGAAAAGGATTGGTCTACTCACAGCAGAGGTGTTTGGCCTTATTGGCTGCAGTCGACGCCAATCAGAAGGCCTTTTCCATCTCCCCTCCCCCACTCAACCCCAAACCCCCTAGCCCGCAGCTAAAGTTTGTGTGAGAGCTGATCGCTGGCGGCGGCCGCAGGATTTAGGGGTGGGCGCGGGCGGGCGCGCGCGGGCGGGCACGCGAAGTTAAAATTCGAGGTTCTCAGTCGCCAGCTACCTCGGTGGAGCGCGCGGACGGGCGCGCCGCCCGGAGCGTTCCATCCCGCCCCCTCCTCCACCCTCTCTCCCGTCCCGTCCCGGGCGACTACTCGCCCGCCCCCTGGCTCCCAGCTTTCCCCCCCACAACACACCCCTATCCTGCAAGCCCCAGGACGGGTGCAGGCAGAACGATGTCGCTGCAGCCTCCTTGCCATCCCATGCCGAGGGGGAGCAAGCCCCTACCCGCCGGGCGTGCACCCCCCTGGCTCCACACTCGCCCGTGTCTGCAAGCACGTGCACCGTTCGCCGCTGCCTCCGGCCACCCCGGTCCCCGGCTAACCTCGCCTGCAGCCCGGCCAATCGCTCGCTGCCCTTTGTTGCTGCAGCCTGGGTCTCCCCGCTGCCTGCCTCAGCCTCCGCCTCGTCCTTTGCCAGCCGCCCGGGTCCGCAGCGCCGCGCTCCCCCCGCCCGGGACCCACCGCCGCCGCCTCCTTCTCCTCCTCCGCCTCCTCCTCCTCGGCTCCGGGCTGCAGCGCACAGAGCCCGAGGCAGCGCCGCCCAGCTCCGCTCCCCCCGCGCCGCCCGCTAGCCCGCCCGGCCCGGCCGGGGGCGCAGCCCGGACCCCGCCCGCCCCAGTCTCCGCCCCGGGGGTACCTGCCTCCGCCCCGGGGGGCTCCGCTCGCCGCCCTCGGGGGAGGGCGGGGATGCTGGTGTCCGCGGGAGGATGGGGACGCCTGGGCCGTTTGGGGCGGGGAGTGTGCCCGCCAGGGCTGGGACTGAGGTGCGGTCCTCGCCAACGCGCCCCCCTCCCGCCGCTGAGGGCCCCAAACTTCGTCCTTCGCCCAGGCCTTGCGCCCTCGGGCGATCGCGGCAGTTTTGGGGTGGGGGACGCCTCCGGAGCTGTGTCTACCCTGATCAGGAGGAAGAGGGAGCAGTGACATTCAGCGACTGCGGACAGGGCACGGCGGCGGCATCCTTGGGTGGGAGTGGGGATGTCAGACGTGGGCTGGAGTGGGAAGCTGCCCCTCAGGATGCCCTCTCCCGGCTTGCGAGGAGCTGGCGGGCCCTGCCTGTGCTGCGTTCGGGGTGCTTTCTTGGGCGTGCAGCTGGATGGCAGAGGTGCTAAGGCGGGGGGGGGGTGAGGGAGGGGAGAAAAACTGCTGCTGGGGGGGCCCTTCCCCCCTCTCCTCTAGCCAGCGCTCTAAGGAAAGCTGATGGCGAAGTTCGGTTTTCAAGGCTTCCCCTGGGCCCCCCGAGTTCCTGAGGCCCACATGAGGAAGGCTGGGGGCTCTGGCCGCCCAGGCGAGGCCACGCTGACGCTGCCCACCTGCCCCGAAGAGAGCGCCCCTGGTTCTTCCCAGGGATGGGTGAGATGCTGGCAGGGGAGACTTCAGAAAATAGGAAAAGTAGGCTCAAGGAATGGCCCCTACAGAGTTTGAGCACGAAGTTTCTCCTCCCAGGCGCCATTACTTCCAGGGTGGGGGTAGAACTATAGCTTTGAAAAAGAACCAAGTTTCAGACATTGGTGGCCAGGGTGGAAAACCACCTGTTGCCTTAAGTCTGTTCCTGGAGTCAGGGCTGTCTTGGGCCCTAGCAGGGTGATGCAGGGTGCCAGGAAGAGAAGGCCCAGGCTTCTTGCCCTGGTTGACTCCTGCATCTTCATGCCACTGACACTTTGCAGCAGCAGCATCTTCAACTCCCCACTAGAAACCACTGTACAACTAGGTAGGTACTTTGTTAGGGCAACTTATCTCAGTTCTTATCTCAGGCAAACAAATAGCTCAAGGCCCTGTCTTCAAATGCAGACCACAATACACACTTCACTTTTTAAAGACCGTCTGCTACTTGGGGTGTGAGCTCCCCCTACTTATGTGCTTCTTGGCAGCAAGGTGAGAAAGGAGCTAAGACAAAGGGCACAGAGTTGGATGAAAGGATAGAAAAAAGGAGAGGGGGAGCAGTACAGTTGTAATACTACACTCAAAACTGTCACTAGTTCCATTATAAACCCCTTTTATAGATGTTTTATTACTTGGTTGTTAGTTTTTAAAACACAAACCTCTTTAGATTAAATCTTGGCATTCACAGGCTCAGCCCAGGAAACAAAACAGGGAAAGCTCCACCATCCGCTTGTCTGCTTTTGAGTTGCATTACTGATAAACAAACAGCAGGTTGGGTTTCCTTAGAGTCTCTCCCTACCTCTTTTATTTAGTATCTTCAAGTAGCTTGTTCAAGGTGAATTTTTACAAGCCATTAGTTCATAATTCAGTCTAGTTCATTTAGGTATTTCAAAGAGAAGGGCATTTATAAGGTGTGCTTTTTTTATAATGCAGGTGCTAGGGTTTTTATTCTCCAAGAAGTTACTAAGTAAACTTAAGAATCCTGGCCAACTCTTTAGCCTTTCTGTTTTTTTTTTTTTTCTTATAGTCTGCCCAGATGCACTTTATTTTGTAAATTACATTTGAGTCCCTCAGACTGCATTTTATCTCAAGCAATAAAAATAAACCATGCCTTAATTGAAAACAAGTTTTAAAACCCCAAATCTGTACACTCAAACTAAAGTATGTTAAAGAAGCAACTAAAGACAATAAAAGCCAAAAAGTCCACATTTACGATGTCTTCAGCCAATGAATAGCAGGGAATTTATGAGCATCTAACACTCATTATCACTAATGAGTTATCCACCAGGATTTCCAGTGCATCAAGAAGTAAAGAGACACCTTAGAGAGAAATGGGTCGTGTTTACGTAAACTGGCGTGCCTCTAACCCTAGGAGCTGACAAACACAGAGGAGAGAAATTTCTTTATAAAACATCTTGATGTGTTTTTTGAGGTTCTGTTCTTATTAACATCGTTCTCTAACAGGGCTGTGGCAAGGAATCTGTAGCTTTCCCATTGATACTCCCTCTAGGGTTACTTGTCCTTTGAGAAATCTAGCTCTTCAGATAAGTAGGACTGGAAAGGATAACAGAGACACAGCCAGAGATACTTAATGCTTACTCCTAAACTTCTTTCTTATCTGTGGTATCTCAGGTCCTCTGCTGAGCTAAATAGCTCAATTAAGAAGTTAACCTAGAAATAGCTTGAATTGAAAACCAAGCATGCTGCAAATTTTGCAAGTCCACTGGGCTGTAGGATTATGAATTGAGAAGCTTCTCTGACCTGTCCCCTACCACCCCAAAATAGCTGCCTAATGACCACCACTGACAATTGGTTACACTGCTCAGTGTCGTCTACAAATCACTGAAATTAGAATGATCTGGGAATGAATTTAAATGACTGGTTCCTTGGCCTGACCTCAGAAATTGTGATTGGGTAGGTCTGGATTGGGCTCCCAAAAATACAATTTTAAGCCAGGCATGGTGGCTCATGCCTGTAATCATAGCACTCTGGGAGGCCGAGGCAGGCGGATTGCTCAAGGTCAGGAGTTCGAAACCAGCCTGAGCAAGAGCGAGACCCCGTCTCTACTACAAAAATAGAAAGAAATTAGCCAGACAACTAAAAATATATAGAAAAAATTAGCCGGGCATGGTGGCGCATGCCTCCCAGCTACTTGGGAGGCTGAGGCAGGAGGATCACTTAAGCCCAGGAGTTGGAGGTTGCTGTCAGCTAGGCTAACACCACGACTCTCTAACCTGGGCAACAGGGTGAGATGCTGTCTCAAAAAAAAAAAAAAAAAAAAATACAGTGTTAGCTCATGACTTGTATTGAAGTTTATGATCACTAAATTTGAGAACTACTGGCCTAGGCTGAATCCTCTTCTTCCCCAACTGGAAAGGAAGGTTTTCTTCTGTGTCTTAGCCAGAAGGTTATAGTCCCTTGTACTGAGATGATTGCCTGGTCTGACCTATTGTCCTTGAGTCCTGAATGAGAATAAGTAGAGAGTAGCTATAGGAGCCTACGGGAATCCAGAAGGTTTGATCTTTTGAGTTTGTTTACTTGGTGTAAGGCCAGTCAGACAGCCTGATAAGAGGTACCACATCCACAGACATGCTAGCAAGTTCTTCTGAGGGAAATTGGGCAAGGAGACACAGGCAGGGACCATGAACTTATTTATTCAGGGCGCAGCCCATGGTGAATTCTATTTATGTTAAATAGTCACTTAAAACACTTCGGTCTGGTTGGGGCCAGTGGCTCAGGCCTGTAATCCTAGCAGTCTGGGAGGCCAAGGTGGAAGGATCCCTTGAGCTCAGGAGTTCAAGACCAGCCTGAGCAACAGTGAGACCGCCATCTCTACAAAAAATAGAAAAATAAGCCAGGAGTGGTGGTGCTTGCCTATAGTCCCAGCTACTCAGGAGGATTGCTTTAGCCCAGAAGTTTGAGGTTGCAGTGAGCTACGGTGACACCACTGCACTCTAGCTGGGGCAATAAAGCAAGAACCTGTCTCAAAAAAAAAAAAACTGATCTACATTTTCATTCCAACTGCCACATGGAAACCTCTACCTTCATTTACTTGAAACTGTATACCCGAAAGGTCACAATATCTGGTTTCTTCAGTCAAGGGTAGAAGAAGGGATGGGGGATGATCAGTCAAACCATTGAGTTGGCTAGCAAATTCAAGCTACAGTTCCTGTATGAACAGCCTAAATTATCTCAAATGCCAGTATTCTTCACCCACCCCTCATTTATGCATTCCTGCTTAAAAACCTTTAATGTCCTTTAAATGCATTATGGATCAAGTCTAAACTCCTTAGTCTACCCCTAAGGCTATGCCTATCTCATCTACCCCTAAGGCTATGCCTATCTCATCTTTAGCTTCTCTCGGTCTGCCACTCTCCTCCATGCCCAGCAAGTGCTGTCCCCTCTGCAGGCACTCCCTACTCTATCTGATGAAGACCTCGACCAAGGGTTCCTCCAAATTCCTACTTGTCTGCTGCCTCCTCTGTGAAGTTTTCCTGGTCTTTGCAGGTGACCAACAGGACTTTGAGCATGCCTTTACTTTAGTACTGGTGCTTGTTAAGTGCTTAGTTAATATTTATTGAATTACATAATAAATAAAAGCACTTACCCCACTCAGTTGTCATATTTTGCCTATTTTCCTATTTAGTTTTTGTACTGCACAGAACAGCTTGTTCATCTGTGTCACTTCCCTAGTGCCATAGAAGGTACTTAATAAAGAAACACCATCTATACCTGTGGTTCTCATCCCTGGCCACACATTAGAATCACCTGAAGAACTTTTGAAGCAGCCTAGAACTTAAGTCCCACCTGAGGCCAATTAAATTAGAATATCTGGGGATGGGGCCCCTTCATCAGTATTTCTCAGAGCACCCTGTACAGTCAGGATGGAAAACCATTGATTTCTATAAACCTAGAAGATGCCTTGGCATCAAATGGGAGATTCTGAGGATGACAGGAGGGTGGTAAGGGATTATAGAATTAGCTAAATGCTGCTGAGAGGATCGAGTTCTCAGAGATGTTTGTGTTTTGTTTTGAGACTCAAAGATGAGGTGGCCTATCATCATAAAATAGTCTTAATAAATACTTTTTTTTTTAGCACCAGGCTATACCAAAGAAAATGTGAATTACCCCAATGTTTAACTTAGTGATACACAGTCTTTTGGATTTTTAGGATAGTTAAACATCAAAAAGAATTTGAGGAAACTGACAGTTACCAACTTTTAATTTTGCTAATATGGACATTTCAAAAAAGAACTAGCAGCTCTCTGCTATCTGCATCATTTCATAGAATAAAAGACATTTTAACCCCCAAAAGAGTAAGAACATACTCACCAGGCTGCGCACAGCAGCTCACACCTGTAATGCTAGCTCTCTGGGAGGCCGAGGCAGGAGGATCCCTTGAGCTCAGGAGTTTGAGACCAGCCTGAGCAACAGTGAGACCCCCTATCTCTACTAAAAATAGAAAAAATTAGCTGGGCATGGTGGCGAGCACCGATAGTCCCAGCTACTCGGGAGGCTGAGGCAGGAGGATCCCTTGAGCCCAGGAGTTCGAGGTTGCCATGGCACTCCAGCCCAGGCAACAGAATGAGACTCTGTTTCAAAAAAAAACGAAAACAAAAAAAGAACTTACTCTCCAAATAAAGATTAGCCCTTCCCATGAAAGATGAGTGGGCAACTTTATATCAACATGTTCATTTTCTCTTTCTTCCTTTTTTTTAATTTTTCTTTTCAATGTAGAGAGTGAAACTATCTCTGAGTCTGGCTACCTGACCAGAGTACATTTAGGAATCATTGAACTACTGTATACTTTTCCAGGGGTAAGGAAGTGTAGGTCAAGTTCAATCTAACCACTGACAGTTTTCTCTAGTTTGTACAACCTCAAGTACTCATCTAATTGAAAGTGGGGGTTTTTTTTCCTTATTCTGTCTTCAATATAACTTAGAAGGCTAGTGGCAAAAGAATGTGGACGAAAGCACCAAATTAAGATTAAGACACTCAGATTTATTTTTATCCATCTCTGCTACCAACTAATGTGTGTCCTTGGGCAAATCACTGAATGACCTTGTCTTAAAACTCGGGTTTTCTATGAGGCAGTAAGCCAGGTGTTGACAGCTGTATCCTCAGATACAACTGTATCCTAGCACAGTGCCTGGTATGTAATAGATGCTCCATAAATATTTGTTAAATTAATGAATGGATTTAATCAAGAGAGTTATTTTACATCATCTCTAAATTCTTAGCTAGGCCTCAAATCCTACAATTTATTTAAATAGTAAACTACAAATGTCTGTCCTGAGCAATTCAGTAACTTACTCAAAAGGTTAATATTCTTGTATATGGTTCCCAAAAGGTCAATATATTCTTGTATGTAAAGTGCCTAAAGAACTGATGAAAGAGTGAATCTTCTGAATAACTTTTTCCCCTACTGCATTTTTTATTATAAAAATTTTAAATATATTTGTCATAGAAAGTTTTTATAATAAAAACATAAAAAGAGAAAAATTAGTTGTAAGTACTAACACTGAAAGATAGTATTGTAGCATATATTCATCTAGTTTTTTTATCTCAGTATTTCTACTGTGACTGAAGGTCGGAGTAAATTTTTTAGTTAAGGAAACTAGAGTAGTAAAAGTAACTGACTAGCACAACAAAGTGACTGTAATGAACAAAAAGTTAGGGTATACTTTAAAATAACTAAAAGAGTGGAATTGGAATGTTCCTAACACAAAGAAATGATAAATGCCTGAGGTGATGGATACCCCAATTACCCTGATTTGATTCATTCACAGTGTATGCCTCTATCAAAACATCACATGTACCCTATAAAGATGTACAATGATTACGTATCCATAATGATTTTTTTAAAAAAACGCCACCAAGACTGGGCATGTTGGCTCACACCTGTAATCCTAGCACTCTGGGAGGCCGAGGTGGGCGGATCCCTCAATTTCAGGAGTTCGAAATCAGCCTGAGTAAGAGCGAGACCCCGTCTCTACTAAAAAATAGAAAGAAATTAATTGGCCAACTAAAAATATATACAAAAAATTAGCCGGGCATCGTGGCACATGCCTATAGTCCCCGCTACTCGGAAGGCTGAGGCAGTAGGATTGCTTGAGCCCAGGAGTTTGAGGTTGCTGTGAGCGAGGCTGACGCCACGGCACTCTAGCCGGGGCAACAGAGTGAGCCTCTGTCTCAAAAAAAAAAAAAAAGAAAACAAAAAATGCCACCAAAACATACACAAACAAAGTAACTTATTAGAACTTATTAGAATGTCAAGACTCCTCAGATGGTTTGCATATATGATAATCATTCCAGGTCTGGAAATATTCCAATTTTTCAACAGAATTGCAGACAGGGGCCTGAATTTGCCTTCCCAGCTATAAGGTGCCAATGCAATCAGCATCACATCATTAAAGTTATCAAGTTCATTGCTGAACTTCAAGTTGAAGTTCATCTTTCAAGTGCCATCCCAAGGAAGGCAGGCTAAGCCATTTCATCGCTTGGTACCTCCCTCTGATATTAGTAACAGCCAACTACTTGTGGCAGGTCGTAGTTCAGCTTCATGTAACAACCTTGTCTACAAACTCCTTCAGGAGTGGGATTGGGTTTGGTTTACCTTTATGTTCCCCTGAGTACCTTGCACATGGTGGTAATAAATGATGTTGAGTAAAGTAAAGGTTAAGGGTTAAGGATCTGTTATCTATCTGCTTATCTAAAATCTGTCTTTTGAAATTCAGAACTTAGACTGTAAACCTCATAAGCCTGAAGATTTCTTGTCCAATATCTAACACATCATGGGCATTCATTAAATATGTGAAGATTGGATGAATACCTTTCCCAACCACTGTAAAGTAGTACTTCCTGTTACTCAATCTAAAACCACTTTTTCTAAGCTGTGTGTGTTTGTTGAGAAATGTCCTTAAATATCTAACATTTTAACATTTGACCAATGGGTGTGTTCTATTTTTATTATATATGCTACATTTGCTAGTTTTTTTTTTACTATGGGATGTATGTACATACCCAGACTTGGAACTTCTTCCATCTCAACTTTTCTCTTTCCATGATTCAGAGTATTATATTTTGAGGAGCTCCTCTCTGCTCCCATAATTATTTCAGATGCCCCTTCTGGAGTTTGCAGCCTATTAACCTACTCCATGTGCTGACTCACTTCAGTGGCTGATGGGCCTTGGTGTAGCTACTAGCTGAGACTGAGATCTTCTGTTTTCTCTCAACTTTAATGCCACACATGGAGTGATAACCTATAGCAAAATGTCTGTAATTACTCCTAGATTTTGTTTCCTAAATTATAACTGATGACCTGAAATAACAACTCTACTTCAGTTGATTTGTAGTTTGTAGTATGTTGCTCAGTGGCAGAAAGATTTGTGTTCACCAAATAGTCTCTGTGCTCCCCCACATTTCACAGCCTTCCTTTCTAGGTTAGAACCACATGGCTAGTTTCAACCAATGGGCAACATGTGGAAGTAATGTGTGTTACTTCTGGTTTAAATTGAGAACCAGAGTGAGTCATTCTCATCCCTCCCTTCTCCTTCATTAGTATCTCAGAAGCCTTGTTTTCCAGATGATGAGCTACAAGTTGGCAGAGCTGCCATTAGCCTGGACCCCTGAGTAACTGAGTGGAAAAGACCCCCACACACACACACTTGCTTTGACATATAACAGCAGAATTAAACCTTATTGTATTAAGCCAAAGAGATGTTGAGCCAGGTGCGGTAGCTCATGCTGTAATCCTAGCATTTTGGGAGGCCAAGGTGGGAGGATCACTTGAGGCCAGGAGTTTACGACCAGCAAGAGCAAGACCCCATCTCTACAAAAAATAGAAAAATTAAGATATAAGACAAAAAAGAAAGAAAGAAAAATTAGCCAGGCATGGTGGTGCATGCCTATAGTCCCAGCTACTTGGGAGGCTGAGGCAGGAGGATGGCTTGAGCCTAGAAGTTTGAGGTTGCAGTGAGCTATGATGATGCCACTGCACTCCAGCCTGCGTGACAGGGCAAGACTTTGCCTCAAAAAAAAATTAGACACAGTAAAAGATTAACAATAACTAACAATAAAATAGAACAATTATAATAATATACTATAATAAAAGCTATCTGAATGTGGTCTATCTCTCAAAATATTTTATTATACTGTACTCATCCTTCTTGTAAAGTGGTGCAATGGATGGGAAAACTCTGAACAGCGTGTATTTTAAAACGTATGAATTGGCCGGGCGCAGTGGCTCATGCCTGTAATCCTAGCACTCTAGGAGGCCGAGGCAGGCCGATCGCTCAAGGTCAGGAGTTCAAAACCAGCCTGAGCAAGGGTGAGACCTCGTCTCTACTATAAATAGAAAGAAATTAATTGGCCAACTAAAAATATATTGAAAAATTAGCCAGGCATGGTGGCGCATGTCTGTAGTCCCAGCTACTTGGGAGGCTGAGGCAGAAGGATCGCTTGAGCCCAGGAGTTTGGGGTTGCTGTGAGCTAGGCTGACGCCACCACACTCTAGCCAGGGCAACAAAGTGAGACTCTGTCTCAAAAAAAAAAAAAAAAAGAAATTAGTCCTGGGTATTTTGTTTGTAGCAGCACAAAATGGACTAAGACAGAAAAATCAGTTTGTTGGCTTCCATATAATTAGCTTTCTTATCACTGTAAGTTCAGTTTTTTTGAAATATAGATGTTGATTGGAAATAGAGCTGCATCTTAAAGTCTGCCCAAGTCTGTTCAGTGGCCTTTGTAGCTTCTCAGCCTAGTCTTGGAGCTCTAAGAAACAGCTTGACTTTGGAGCTGATGTACAGGATGGCTAGGGGAAGCACACTTTATTCCTGTGAATTAAAGGAGTTGGGGACTGATATTAGGCATGGTGTGTGTAATTCTGTGGCTCCACTCAAAACCTCTGAGGACTGTGTGGGAACTCAGGATGCTGAAGTGGACTGAGGGAGCATGTTTGCTCAACTTGGCTTTAAAGTGTTTGGTGTAGCAATATTATTAATAGCTGACACTTACAGAGTACTTACAACCTAACTGATTTCCCTGAATTGGCTTGTTTAATCCTCACAACAATTCTCTTTAAATACTGCTATTATCCCCCATTTTACAGACTAGAAAACTGTGGCTCTGAGGTGGTGAGCATCTGGCAGGAGAGCAGAATTCCCAGCTGGGCTCTTTAGCATTGGACTCTACTTGCCCCTCAGTGAGGTCTGAACTCAGACTCCAGGCCTGAGGCCGCTGCTTTGTGAGGGTGGCCCTGTCCAGTTGTACAGGAGCCTAGGCCAGTGATGCCCTGACACCTGTAATCCTAACACGCTGGGAGGCTGAGGAGTTTGAGACCAGCCTGAGCAAGAGTGAAACCCCAATCTCTACTAAAAATAGAAAAATTTAGCTGGGCATGGTAGTGCACGCCTGTAGTCCCACCTACTTGGGAGGCTGAGGCAGGAGGATCACTTGAGCCCAGGAGTTTGAGGTTGCTGTGAGTGAGGCTGACACCACGGCATGGCACTCTAGACCAGGCAACAGAGCAAGACTCTGTCTCAAAAAAAAAAAAAAAAAAAGCAGCCCTGAGGAGCTGATGACCTCCCTCAGGCATAGAGACCAAAGGTCCAAGGCCCTTGGCAGGAGGGGAAGCTGGCACCACCAAAGACCGGGGTGCACCAAGGCCAGAGGCCAGGGTGACCATGTGGTCTCAGGGATAGAAGTAAGGAGTCCTGGCATTCAATGGATGAGGAATAGAGAAGGTGCTGCTGTTAGCCACAGAGAAAAGAACCCTCCCAGGCCAGGCCTTGGGGAGGCTTGGGGCCCAACCACATCCAGGTGGTGAGGACACTGCAGGTACCACTTTTTGGCCTGCAAAAGCCCCCTTCTTAATTCCTATAAGAAACCTTTTACAGAGAAAGGCAGAATGAGCGAGGACACCGACTGCGCTCTGCAGGCAGCTGCTGAAGTGGGGGGCTCCTCGGTGGTGCCAGCCCCCGCCATCCCTCACCATCTCTGCCACAGCCGCTGATGCTCTGCGCCTTTGTCATTCCGCATCCCACGGTGCCAGCTAAGTCACTCAGCTGTCACAGTGAGGCCTGGAGCTGCAGGATACAAAATAACTCTGGGGAGACCTCCACGAGGCGGGGGTGGGGCTGGAAGGCCTGGCCTTTGGGGTGCACCGGAGCACCAGCTGCATCTTGCAAGTTGCTAAATTAGCCGGGCTGTTGTTTTTCTTTTAATTTTTGTGTGAATTCAAGAATAGGTCGCGGATGTCTTGGCAGCGTGTGAATGAAACCCTTTCTGAAAGAATTCACCTTGCTGAAGGGCCGCTGTCAAGCGCACAGAACTCTGAGCGAAGCAGGCTTTGCCGGATGCCTCCGCTGGTGCTCCCAGGCGGCCGCACACCCCGCCTCCCCTGCCTCCCCTGCCTGCCCTTCCTCCCCTCCCTCCCAGAGTAGTGGCCTGCTCAGGGGAAGGAGGCAGGGAGGCAGGGTAGAAGGCTCTGGAAACTGACAGGCTTGCTCCTGGCCCTGTGTCCCAGCCCTTGAGCCCTAAGGCCATCACCAGCCTGGCCTCAGCAATGGAGCACAAGGAAAGGGTCATTCCAATGATGGTGGCCCCAGACACCTTACAGAAAGCAATACATGGCTGGTGTGTATTGGTGTCGGTTTTATTTAAACCTCACATCCAACTCTTTGCTGCCACCTTTCCCAGTCAGAATGTGCCCAAGGCCTCCTGGACTTAAGTCTCCAGTGTTAAGCCAAGGACCTGGGCACCACAACAACCGTCTGATTGCCTCAGCTGATGCTTCTGCCCACCAGCCAGTGTCTTTACTGAGACTAGATAAGAATTGACATGTTACATTTTCAGAATGTTTTTTCAAATATATAGCCCAACATGAACAATTAAAAGTACAGCAAATAAACATATGAAAAGTGGTTGGATCCCTATTCCTCAAAGACATGATAATCAAAACCATGAGAGGCGATTTTTTTCCCTTCCAGATTAGCAAAATGAAAGTACTGTCATTCCCCACACTGGCCTGGGTGTGGTGAGTTTTGCACTCTCAGTGGGAGTATAAATTGATATTAGGTTTCTGGAGAGTAACTTGGCAATTTTTATCAAGAATCTTAGAAACGCCCCAACTAGATGAAGGGCCTCTGAAGCAGGGGTTTGGGAGCCAAGCAGATCCGGGTCACTCTCACCGTTCCAGCCATGTGCCCTGTGACAAGTAACTTCACCTCCTTTAAACCCCTGTCCTCAAGCACAAAATGGAGGTGCTGCTCCCTAACCCACAGGGCTGTGACGGTGAAAGGAAAAAACTACTTAACAAATGGTGATGGCTGTTACCATAAATTCATTTTCCTTTCCCCTTTGGCCCAGTAATCTGGACCCTCCCAATAGATAGTCTGAGGTATGGACCAACATATATGCACAAAAGGTGTCTGTCACAGCGTTACGATATGGGAAACATGGGAACAATGTACCTGGCATTAAGAAAATTGTGATATAGCCACGTGATTTTACATATAAACTCAATGAATAGTTTATGATATACACAGTTCTGTAGCTCACTTTTTTCACTTAACAGTGTGACATTTTGCAAGTTTTAAGTGTGTCTGTAGGATAAATTTTCCAGTCCTAGGATTTGCATTTTAGATTTTCACCGCTATGGCCAGCCTGCCCTGCATGGGTACTGTTCCAGCGCACGCTGCCCTCAGAGAGGGGCGAGCCCGCTTCCCCAGCCCTCCCCATCAGCGGTATCAATCTTTTTTCTTGGCCAGGGTGAAAGAGGTATCACTTGTGATTTCAATTTGCATTTTCTTATTACGAGTGGGGTTGTGCATCTTTTCGTGTGTTTAAGAGCCATTTGTATTACCTTTTCATTGAACTGTCTTTTCGTGTACAATTGGCCTGGGTTTCTAATGGGTAGTTCTTTTTTTTTTTGACATTGACTTAGCCCTTCAGCTGACACATATGCAAATTTCCCCCACTTTATCGCTTGTCTTTTGACTTTTTTTGATGGTATTTGTTACTAAGCTTTCTTTTAATCGAGAAAAAATTTTTAACTCAAAATATTAATACATATTGTCTACGCTATAGGTAATTTCTTTCTGTACTTTGACATACTGTATTATTGTAACTCATTGACCCTTCTTGCTCTCCAAGCTCCTTGAGGGCAGGAACCTTGAAGGTTTAGTTCACCATTTGAACCCCAGTAGGCACCCAACAGATACTTTTCAGTGACTGCAGTTCCATTTTGTGAGGAGCGAGTGCCAAGAACTTGTGGTCTCCCAGGCAAATCGGCACAGTACACGCGGAGAAAACATTCTGGTATGCTATCAAGTTCTGCCACGAAACAGTCATGTTCAACTTAACAAAAAATATGCGGTGCACTTTCAAGGTATTACTCCAGCCTCATAGGTCAGCAGTTTAACTTTCAAGGCCACGTGAGTGAGTGTGGACAAGTTCACCCCCAGC
The DNA here is from genome assembly GCA_963574885.1 of Lepilemur ruficaudatus. NCBI lineage: Eukaryota > Metazoa > Chordata > Mammalia > Primates > Lepilemuridae > Lepilemur > Lepilemur ruficaudatus. Next base: position 27,626 of record CAUYRT010015023.1, on the reverse strand, counting down.
CTTGGGCAGCCTAGCCCCATATTCAACAACTCTCCCAGCCCCTCCCAGACCCACTGTGCTCTGCAGGTGGGCTGACAAATCCCTGTCCACGTGGCCTGGGGCAGCTAGGTGGAAAAGGAAGGTCCTTTTCTAACAGGAAAGAACCGGGTGGCCTAGATTGTTATGCAAATAATAACTCTAATCTATGGAATCTTCAGAGCATTCCAGGGCCTGGCCAAGAAGAAACCAGGGGGAAAATAAGGTAAAGTGAGTAGGTACAGAATAATTTCCAGCCTCTAACAGAGGGGGCTGGGTTAGGCATTGCTGCTAGGGTCTCATGTATTGCTTGCTGTTCGGGGGCAAATTTGGGCAGAGGTGCAACTGTTCTCCCCAAAAGTGATTTCATTTGGGAGCTCAGCCATCGGTATCGTCTTTAAAGAGGCCCATTCCAGGATCAAGGGACATAGATGTTGCATCAGGAGGGCTGTGTTCAGGCACCCAGTACTGCTGTAGGGAACGTGGTTAGCCCCATCTTCCCAGAAAGCATGATGCAGGCACTCTAAACAATCGCCCCTACCATTCCTTTACTTACCTTAAAAGGCTTTCTTATTTTTAGCTTTTTATTCTGAAAAGCATGTCAACAGAAAAGTTGCAAAAACAATTCAATGAACTCCCATGCACTCCTCACCCAGATTCACCAATTGTTCATATTTTTGCCACATTTACTTTAGCATTCTGTATGCAATATATACCATTAATACCTTTTTAAAAATTAACCTACTCACTGCTTTTCATTCCTTCCAAGTCAATTTTGTTGATGAGCTTTATTCAGTGTTGCTGTTTGGCAGCTTTAATTGTAACCCAAACAATAAACAGGTAATTTATTCTACATAATCCTATGTAACATTTAAGCATATGTTAATTTTTTTATTTCAAAATATGAAGGGGGTACAAATGTTTTTGGTTACATGGATGGCTTTTGTAATGCTTGAGTCACAGCCATAAATGTGCCCATCATCAAAATAGTGTTCATTATACCCATTAGGTAGGCTTTTGCCCCTCCCCCCAACTACCTTTTTAATAAACTATTTGGGAGCAAATCATAGACTTTTACCCCTAAATATTTCCAACTTCATTGCTAACATAAAGGGCATCCTCTTAAATAATCACAGTACAATTATCAAATTCAGAAAACGTTGTTAAATTGCTGTTATCTAATCCGAGAGTCATATTCAAATTTCACTAATTGTCCCATTAAAGGCCTTTATAGCTTCCTCTTTTCTAGACCAGGAGCCAGTTCAGGATCTCATGTTGCATTTAGTTGTGTTTTCTTCATTTGCTTTAATCTGCAAGAGTTCCTCAGTCTTCCCTGGCCTTTTATGACCTTGATGTTTTTAAGGATTTCAAGCCAGTTGTTTTATAGAATTTCCTTTAGTTTGGGTTGTCTGATATTTCCTCATGATTAGTTTTAGATTATGTATATTCAATAAAATACTTCTAATTAATCATAATTCTCATATATTATAAACAAATTATCAGGCAAGTTACGTTTTAAAACAGGTTTTTTCATTATAGTTCATATTCATTTACTGTTTACTTTCTAATAAGTTGTTTTTTGCCTACATTTTCATACTGTCTCCATAGGCAATCTTTAAGCATTGGGGAATATTTTTTTTTTTACTTAGTGGGTTTTTTTTAAAAAAACTCGTTGTCCGTTCTGTTTTTGCATCTGTGTATAAGATTTTGATATTGACAGTTAATTTTGAAATAAAAAAGTCCTTTCCCCAGACCAAGTCTCTCTTGTTCTCTGTGGTATCTATCCTGTGTCCAGCAACTATACCTCGCAACAGTTATGTGAACTAAAATAAGATCTTAAGGCTCCCCCCACACACGCTGGCTGACTGAATGGACCCCCTCCAAGCCATGGGCATGTCCTAAAACTAAATTGCCTGCCGACAGGATGGAGGTCAGAAATGCCTCATCATGCCACCCTTCCTTCTTGGCTATATCTTTTGTAACTCATTAACAGGCCTAAGGCTATTCAAGACAAACCAGCAGGTCCTCAATTTACATAACAAATCACTCAGTCAGGGTATATGTCCGGTGGCTTGTCTCTGATTAGTAGACCACCTTACCTTAAAACATTCCAAGCCTTTAGACAAAGCTTCATGTCTTTAACCAATTACAAGGCAAAGAATGTTTAAACCCACCTGTAATCCGTAAGACCTCTCCCCCTTTGAGTTGGCCCACCTTTCTGAGCCAAAGCAATCTAACCTTCCATGTATTGATTTATGACTTTACCTGTAACCCCTAACTCCCTGAAATGTATAAAACCAAACTGTAGGCCTTGCGCAGTGGCTCACGCCTGTATCCTAGCACTCTGGGAGGCTGAGACAGGAGGATCGCTCAAGTTCAGGATTTCCAGACCAGCCTAAGCAAGAGGGAGACCCTTGTCACTACTAAAAATAGAAAGAAATTAATTAGCCAACTAAAAATATATAGGAAAAATTAGGCCGGGCGCAGTGGCTCACGCCTGTAATCCTAGAACTCTGGGAGGCCAAGGCGGGTGGATCACTCAAGGTCATGAGTTCAAAACCAGCCTGGGCAAGAGCGAGACCCCGTCTCTACTAAAAATAGAAAAATTAATTGGTCAACTAAAAATATATATGTAGAAAAAATTAACCAGGCATGGTGGCGCATGCCTGTAGTCCTAGCTACTTGGGAGGCGGAGATAGAAGGATCACTTGAGCCCAGGAGTTTGAGGTTGCTGAGCTAGGCTGATGCCATGGCACTCTAACCTGGGCAACAGAGTGAGTTAGCCGGGCATGGTGGCACATTCCTGTAGTCCCAGCTACTTGGGAGGCTGAGGCAGAAGGATCACTTGAGCCCAGAAGTTTAAGGTTGTTGTGAGCTAGGCTGATGCCAAGGCACTCTAGGCCAGGCAACAGAGTGAGACTCTGTCTCAAAAAAAAAAACAACACTGTAACCCAACCACAGTGAGTCCACTTGCTCAAGGCTTCTTGGGCATGGCTCTAGTCCATTTGGCTCAGAATAAACCTCTTTAAATTATTTTACAGAATTTGGCTTCTTTTCTGTCAACACTTATTTGGGAAAGATTGGTTTCTGAATGAATGAATACAGTGGCTAAACACAGAATTTTCTGAGTTCAGATTTTACACAGGGAATAATTTAGGTTAATATTAATTACTGCACATAGTGAGAATTACAGCATAGGAATTCAGGTATTACAGTATTATGAAAATTTCTTCTAATAATTTAAGTGTTTCAATCTTCCAATGAACCCAAAGTCCACCACCTTTGCCTGGAACCCCATTTGGGCACTGGTGCACTTGAGGGTGGGAGGTTGGAGGGAAGAGGAATGAGGCTGGTCTGAAGCTGGGCCTCTCTAGGGGAGAGGCTCCTCCCAGAAATGAAGGCAGCAGAGGCTGGCTCAAAGCTGTCAGGCTCTGTCAGGACAGCGAGTCTGAACCCAAGGAATTTGACCCAGTCCCTTGTTGGGTTGAACCTTCCGACTGCTCCTTCTGTATTGCAGTCTGGCCCAGCCACGCCAGCCTGAGGGCCAGGGCATTTGACCATGGACATCTACCCACCTCTCCATGGTCACACTCTCCCTTCGAACCTCTCTTCTCCCAACAAGAGCGCCTCATCCACTCCCGCCCTGGAGTTCCAATGTTTGGTGAATGGACAGAAAGAGGCTCACACTCACAGAGAATTAACCAAATTCAAATTATGATGAAATATCAATTTTAGTTTATTAAATCGGCAAAGATTAGATAGATTAATTATTCCCAGGAATGTGGCAAAAGAAGTATTTTTATATACTTTTCATACATTTTCATTCAGCATCAGTTTAAACTTAAGGTGCCTTTCTTGTGGACCAACCAATTCCACTTCTGGGATTGTTACAGCCTTACCAAGTTCATTTTCCACTGCTCAAGAGGAAGCCAATACACTGAGACAGCAGGGGTAATGAGTTTAATATCACAGGTGCCATTCAAGGAGACTCAGGAGACCAGGAGGAGTTCTCAAATCTGTCTCGCTGAGTATTTGGAACAAAAGGGTTTTTAAAGATAGTTTGGTGGACAAAGGGCTAGGCAATTGGGTTTGCTGATTGGCTGGGTTTGGGGTGGAACCATACAGGTGTAGAAATTGTCTTCTTGTGCTGAGTCTGTTCCTGGGTGGGGGTCACAAGACCAATTGAATTAGTTCCTTGGTATGGGTCATTGGTCTGGGTGGGTCATCGGATCCACCAGAATGCAGGGCCTGGAAGACATCTCCAAAACTAGCCTTAGTTTCATGATGTTATCTATAAGAGTAATGAAGAAAGTTAAAAGTCCTTATGACCATCAGCTATGTGACTTCTGAGTAACAATTAGAAGAAAGCAAACTAGGGGATAATGGCTGCTTAAATATATATTTTAACTATGCTTATATCTTTGCAGAGTTCAGGCCCCTACCACAGTTCCCAGCTGTGGACCTTTATTAATTTTATAAAGGGTGGTTTCAGGATTCTTTCCTATAGAAATATTTGCACAAGCACAGAAAGAAATTGTAAAAGCATGTACACTGTTGTCTTGTTTGTAGTAGAGACAAGATGGAAACCACTCCCTCAACTGTCCACCAATAGAAGCTGGTTAAACAGATTATGGCAAAACCTATAGTGTAATACAATCCAGCTGTTAAAAAGAACAAGGTAGATCTGCAAGAACTAATAGGGAACTTGTCCAAGATATACTGTTAAGTGTAAAAAGCCATTTTCAAAATAGATTAAATATGGCTATTAATATTGTGAAAATATTAATTACTTTATAGGTTAAAATATGCACAGCACAAAATCTGAAAGAATCTACAGTAAGCTATGAACAATGATTATCTCAGGAACATTGGATCATGGGAAGCTTTCATGTTCTTTGTTCTAAACAGTTGTGATGTTTGAAATTTTTATAAGAAACATTATTTGAAAATCAGAAAAAGCAAAGATTTTAAAAGCCCATGAATCCAAAAATGGTAGTGTATGGGGTCAGGGAGTTGGCAGGGGCCCAGACTCTACAGTGACAACTGCTGAAGCCACTGGAGGGGTTCCTTCTATTCTCTGCTTTTGCATATACTTGCATTTTCCATAATAAAACATTTCAAACAACAACAAAAATCCCTGGGGACACGTAGGGGCAGAGGAAGCACACCCTGAATGTCAGTTGCTAAAGGACAGAAGTCCTTTAAACATCTAAGTTTAGAGAATGAGGCTCATTGTCAACTTTTTAAGATATAAAAACTGATTTTTAGAATAATTCCTTTGTGTAATTTAAGTTGAGGGAGAGAGGATTAGAGGGGAGGAGACCAACTAGAAGGTCCAACTACAGGCTGGCAGCAATAAGGTGGCAGAGAAGGGGCGGTTGAGGTGGCCTGGAGGCTGCGTGGGAAAGTCACGGCGACTGTGTGGCTGTGGAGAGGTGGGAGAGGAGTCCCAGGTGGCTCTCCTTTCCTCAGAGGACCTGGGAGGCTGACGGGGCTATTAGCACACTCAGAGGCTATTTCCTGAGCACCACATTCCCTTGGCTCCCCCTGGGGGAATCCTCCTGGCCCTGGTTTATTTCTTAGCGTAATGTCCTCAAGGTTCCTTGATGTTACAGCATGTAGCAGAATTTCCTTCCTTTTTAAGGCTGATTATTATCCCATTGTATGAATATACCACATTTTGTTTATCCATTCATCCATCTATGGGCACTTGGGTTATTTCCACCTTTTGGCTACGGTGAATAAGGCTGCTGTGCACGTGGGTATGCAAATATCTCTTCAAGTCCCTGCTTTCAAGTGTTTTGGGCATATACTCAGAAGTGGAATTGCTGGATCCTGTGGTGATTCTATTTTTAACATTTTGAGGAACTGTCATGCTGTTTTCCAGAGAGGCTGTACCATTTTACATGCCCACTGACAGTGCACAAGTGTTCCAATTTCTCTGCATCCTTGCCAACACTTGTTATTTTCTGGTTTTTGTTTTTTTTTTTTTTTTTTTTGGAGACAGAGTCTCGCTCTGTTGCCTGGGCTAGAGTGCCGTGGCATCAGCCTAGCTCACAGCAACCTCAAATTCCTGGACTCAAGCAATCCTTCTGCCTCAGCCTCCCGAGTAGCTGGGACTATAGGCATGCGCCACCATGCCTGGCTAATTTTTTGTATATATTTTTAGTTGGCCAATTAATTTCTTTCTATTTTTTGGTAGAGACTGGGGGCCTCTCTCTTGCTCAGGCTGGTTTCAAACTCCTGACCTTGAGTGATCCGCCCGCCTTGGCCTCCCAGAGTGCTAGGATTACAGGTGTGAGCCACCATTTTTGTTTTTTGATAGTAGCCTTCTTACTGGGTGTGAAGTGGTAGGATAGGTTTTACAAAGCAAAATTTATTTACAGCTAATGGTGCTCAAGGACATAGGATAACCTCCACCCCATCCCTGGCCCCAATCTGAAACAGCAGCAATGGGAGGCAGGAGGCTTTAGGGAGGATCCAGATTTGCACCATCTTCTTCCCAGGTATCTAGTCCCACTATATTGAATGCAGCACGCCCAGGGGGTTTGATTCACTGGGTCTGGAGCTGCTCCTGAGATCAGCTTCCCCATCTATAAGATGGGAATAATAATAGTATCTATCTCATAGGGTAGTTATGAAGATTAAATGAGTTAATTAACATAAACCACTTAGAACAGAGCCTGACACATTGTAATCTCTGTATAAGCACTTGTTAAATAAAATAATAAAAAGTGGTTTTCCAGTTTTGTAGGTTCTTTGAAGGCACTGACAGCACGTGAAACTAGTTTACTACAATAGAAAGAAACATTAAATTGTCAAACATTTATGGAAAGCCTGTATGTCCAGGATTGTTCTAGGCATTGGAAGGGGGCATAGGAGATGGCCCAGGACTGCCTGCGCGGCCGTGGTCCCCAGTGAGAACAGCTTCTGAACATCAAGTTTCAGATTCTCTACAACTAAAAACACAACTGCTCAGCTTGCACAGACCCTGTAACAGTACCACATGCTGGCCACTGCCCTGGGCATTTATATACCATTTCCAATCCTTAAACAACTTTGCAATGCAAAGGTTATTAATACCAATTTACAGATGATGAAACTGAGGCTCCAAGGGGTTATGACCTGCCCAAGGTGGGGAACATGGTGGGAGGGAGGCAGGGCCAGCTCAACCCAGAGCTTGGGACCTTCAGGGTTAATGAAGATTCACTGACCACCTGCCACATGCCAGGCCTGGACTAAACATATACACACAGGACTCATCAGGGGACAGGGCGCACCATCTCCCAGGAGGGATATTCACTATCTCTTTTTACCAAAGAGGAACCAAGGTGAGAGGATAAATCACCAGCTAACAAATAGTGGGTTTATTGCCATGTTGCCACACACCTGGGAGGATGAGTTAAGCAGTATTTAGTAGTTTAAAAGGAAAAGTCTTACATTAAAATCACTTGGGTTCCAAATCAAAATGCATCTTCTTAGGCCCCACCACAGGCGCATTAAACAGAAATCTGCCTCAGATTTGGATGTTTCAACAGAGCTTTCCTTGGAACCTGCAAATAAGGAGACTAGAACTGCCTACAGAGAGTTAAACCATGAAATCATCACTGAAGAATCCAGGTGAGATATGCAAAGTCACTTCTAAAGGGACAGCTCCAACTTCCCCTTCCCTCTTAACGCTAAGCAGATTGATCCTATTAACAATTTAAAGGAAGAATGAATATGAGAAAATGTTATGACCTAGGTACAGAGGAACATTCCTTAAACAAGACACAGAAATCACAAGCCTTAAAAGAAAAGGATTCAAAATTCAACTGTGTAAAGATAAAAAAAACTTCTGGACAACAAAAGATGTCATTAAAAAAGGAAGCTGAGCCAGAGAATGGGAGAAGATATTTGCCTTCCATATAATCAACAATGGGTTGTGTACAATCAACAAAAGATCAGTATCTAGAATATATAAAGAACTTCTAAAAATCAATTTTAAAAAAAGGAGAAATATCTCCATAGAATAATGATCAAAGGACACAAATAGGCAATCAGAAGAAAAGCCCAGACCACAAATAAACATGAGAAAAGGTTTTCAACTTTACCAGGGATGGGGAAATGCAAATTAAAACCACAAAGAGATATTTCAAGGGTTGGCGAGGCTGTGCAGAAAATGAAACTTCTAGGCTGGCATCTCCCTTCTCTGTCTTTGAGATGCCACACTGTCTCCCTGCTCTCCTCTCCCCCTTCTCTCTCTCTCTTTCTCATTCTCTCTGTACTTCTAAAGGATAAAATAAATGTTACTTGTATATCTTAAAAAAGTAAAAAAAGAAAATGAAACTTCTAAATACACTGGTTCCAGGTAAAGTGGGACATCCTTTTTACAGAGCACTTTGGCAATAGCTACTAACATTGAAGAGGCAAATACCACCCCCACCCCCAATCCAGTTATTCCTCTCTAAGGAAAACTCACCCACATGTGCCCCAAGGGACAAATACAAAAATGTCCACTGCAGCATTGTGTATAATAAAAGCGGAAATAACTTAAATGCCTACTAATAGGAGAATGAATCGATACTTCAACATATGATCGTACAATAGAACACTATGCAAAAGTTAAAATTAATGAACCAGAGCTACATGTATCAACATTTCAAAATGTAAGTCAGACCATCTTTCTCCTCTGCTCGAAACTCTTCAATGGCTCCCCATTGCATTTGGGTGAAAATGAAATCCTCACAATGGCCTACAAGTCCCTCCATGACCAGTATCCCCCACCCCACCCTGAACTACCCTATATTTTTCTGATATTACCTGGAACACACTCAATTTACAATTGCAAAGTCTCCTCCCCTTGGTGGTCCCTCCCCACCTGCTCTGCACTATTTTCCTTTCTTTCTAGCATGGTCTCCTTTCAAACATAGGATATAATTCACACATAACATTTATTATTTACTTTCTGTTTTCCCTGCTGCAAGTCCCATGAGGGCAGGATCTCTGTCAGCTTTGTTTACTGATGTATTTCAAACACAAGAATGAACAAACATGGCTAAATCTCAAAATCATAATGTTAACCAATAAAATCATGTTGCAGAAGAGTGTTTATGGTATGATATCATCTATATAAAGTTTTAAGACATGAAATGATGCTATACATTGTTTATACGAATTAGGATATGTAGTGAAAGTATAAAAACATAAGAAAATGGTGAACACCAAATTTAGGATAGTAAATTTGCATATGTGGTTGATTACAACAGGTTTGTCATGTGTTGTCTTAAAAACTGATCTGAAACAAATATGAAAATAATCCTAAGACTTGACAAAGCTGAGAGGTGAGCTGTGCCACCAATTCTATTGCTTTCTATTCTTTGAGCGTCCTTGAAATATTTCATAACTTCAGAAGAAAGAAATAATAAATGAATTTTTAAAAATTAGATTGGCTGTGCTAGCTCATACAAGGGCAGGTAATGGGGAGAAGGTGTCCCACCAAGAAATCACTGCAGTTGCTTTAGCTAAAACCATCTTAATCTGAGGGGGAGGTGTCAGCTATGAAATATTGAGCCACCAAAGGCCACTGAGTGCTGATGAGGGTGCAGAGTGATCGGCACTTGCATATACTACTGGAAAACTGTGTGTCATTGTTAAGGCTGAACAGACCATGGCCTATGTTGCAGTAATCCCAGTTTCCGGGGGTAAAACTAACAGAAATGCATGTGTAAGGCCTCAAAAAACATGTTTAAGAATATTCAGGCCAGGCACGGTGGCTCACGCCTATAATCTTAGCACTCTGGGAGGCGGAGGTGGGAGGATCCCTCAAGGTCAGGAGTTTGAGACCAGCCTAAGCAAGAGCAAAACCCCATCTCTACTAAAAATAGAAAGAAATTAATTGGCCAACTAAAAATATATAAAGAAAAAAATCACCCAGGCATGGTGGCACATGCCTGTAGTCCCAGCTACTTGGGAGGCTGAGGCAGGAGGATTGCTTGAGCCCAGGAATTTGAGGTTGCTGTGAGCTAGGCTGATGCCATGGCACTCTAACCCAGGCAACAGAATGAGACTCTGTCTCAAAAAAAAAAAAAGAATATTCAGAGCAGCGTTATTCATAATAACTCCAAACAGGAAGCAACCCAAATGTCCATCAAGGGAAGAACAGATACATAAATGGCAGTGTATTCATGTTGGGGTAATATACAGCAATGAAGGTGAATTGACTACAGGTACATAGACTACCACAGCTAAATGTGGAAACAAAAAAGCCAGGCACCAGAAAGTACATATTGTATGATTTCATTTACATACGGTTAAAACCTGCAAAACAAATTCGTGGTGTCGGAAGTCATTGAAAGTGGTTAGCTTGGGGAGGAAGGGGGAGACAGTTGTTGGGAGGGGTCACAAGGCAGGGGTGTCTAGAAAACAAGATGCTGGATTTCTTAACTGGGAGGTGGTTCCAAGGCTTTGTATACTCTGTGACAGTTCATTGAGTTGCATCCTTATGAATTTTACGTGCATGTGTATACACACGCACACACGCACACATGCACACACACTCCATGACATTAGCAGGGACATGCTAGCATCCATACTGTTCTGACTCTAGTTTACGTGCTGTCAAACAAATCCTCTATACATGCTATATGTCAATTAACTTTTTTAAAACATAGAATATCTGATTTATTTAATTCCCCTTGTTCTTATTCCAAATAACTTTCTAAATTTGATTTGGTTCCTTAAGGAAGGGAGAGAAAATGCTAGCCATATTATTTGGGGGTTCCAGTCTTTGAAAGTTATGTATTCATTAATTCAACAACTATTTACAGATAGCCCACCATGCTGAGCCCTCTGCTACGTGGAGGAAACAGTGATGAACAAAATGGTGCGGCACTCATGGGGCTTACAGACTTATGCTACAGGCAGGTGCTAAGGAAATGGTCACGTAAAGAACACTATGTTTTACATTTTTACACTAAATACAGAGTTTGGGGGCTATTATGAATGGTGCTGTTATGAACCTTTGTGTACAAGTTTTTGGGTGGATATACGTTCTCATTTCTCTTGATATCTACCTAGGAGTGGAATGATTGCCACGTGATGCCTCTATGTTTAGCCATTTGAGGAACTGTCAGATTGTTTTCTTCTTCTTCAGACAGGATCTCAGGGTCTCGCTCTGTCATCCAGGCTGTTGTGCAGTGGCACAATCATAGCTCACTGCAGCCTCGAACTCCTGGGCCTTCTGCATACCTGGGACTACAGTCCTGCGCCATCACACCCAGCCCCAGACTGTTTTCTGAAGCATCTGCAGCATTTTACATCCCCTTCAGCAGTGCACGAGAGTTCCAATTTTTGCACATTCTTGCTAAAATGTATTATTATCTGTCTTTTTGATTCTAGCCATCGTAGTGGGTGTAAAGTGGTATCTCGCTGTGGTTTTGATTGACATTTCCATGCTGGTGCATGATGTTGAGTTGCTTTTCATGTGCTTATTGGCCACTTGCATATCTTCTTTGGAGAATTTCTATTCAGATCCTTTGCTCATTTTTAATTAAGTTATTTATTTTTTTATTATTCAGTCAATGATGTTTTGTAGTTTTCACTGTGCCATCTTGCACTTCTTCTTCTTTTTTTTTTTTTTTTTTTGAGACAGAGTCTCACTCTTGTTCCCCAGGCTGTAGAGTGCCTTGGCATCAGCCTAGCTCACAGCAACCTCAAACTCCTGGGCTCAAGCGATCCTCCTGCCTCAGCCTCCCGAGTAGCTGGGATTACAGGCATGCGCCACCATGCCTGGCTAATTTTTTCTATATATTTTTAGTTGTCCAATTAATTTCTTTCTATTTATAGTAGAGACGGGGGTCTCGCTCTTGCTCAGGCTGGTCTTGAACTCCTGACCTTGAGCTATCCACCTGCCTCAGCCTCCCAGAGTGCTAGGATTACAGGCGTGAGCCACCGTGCCTGGCCCATCTTGCACTTCTTGTATTCCTATTTTATTCTTCTTGGTGCTATTGTAGATTGTTTTCTTAATTTCATTTTCAGATTGGTTAATGCCAGTGTATAGAAATACAACTGATTTTAGTACATTGATCTTGTATTCTGCAACCTTTTTGAACTTATTAGTTCTAATAGTTTTTTGGTGGGTTCTTTAGGATTTTCTATATACATGATCATATCATCTGTGAAAGGGATAGTTTTATTTTTTCCATTCCAAATATGGATGCCTTTTATTTTTATTAAAAATTTTTTTATGGCCTAACATATGGTCTATCCTGGAAAATGCTCTAGATGCACTGGAGACAAAAGCCTATTCTGCTGTTGCTAGAATATTCTGTAGATGTTTATTAGTTGGTTTATAGTTCTGTTCAATTCTTCTGTTTCTTAGTTGATCTTCTACCTAGTTATTATATGCATTATTGAGAATAGGAATTGAAGTCTTCAACTATTATTATTGAATTATCTATTTCTCCCTTTGACTCTGTTTTTAGTTCATCTATTTTGGGTCTCTGATATATAAATTCACACATACATTTATAATTATTATGTCTTCGTGATATATTGGCCATTTTATAATTATATGATCGCCTTTTTTATCTTTTGCAATATTTTTTGTTAAAAGTTATTTTATATTTGTATAAAAATTCCAGCTCTCTTTTGGTTACTGTTTGCATGATGTATCTTTTTCCATTTCTTTTCTTTTAACCTATTTGTGTCTTGGAATCTAAAATGTGTCTCTTGGTCAGGCACAGTGGCTCATGACTGTAATCCTAGCACTCTGAGAGGCTGAGGCAATAGGATTGCTTGAGCTCAGGAGTTCAAGACCAACTTGAGCAAGAGCAAGACCCCATCTCTACTAAAAATAGAAAAAATTAGCCAGATGTGGTGGCATGCGCCTATAGTCCCTCCCAGCTACTCGGGAGGCTGAGGCAGTAGAATTACTTGAGCCTAGGAATTGGAAGTTGCTGTGAGCTAGGCTGATGTCATGACACTCTAGCCCAGGCAACAGAGACTCTGTCTCCAAAAAATAAAATAAAATAAGTCTCTTGTAAACAGCATACAGTTGGATTATTTATCCATTCTGCAAATCTCTGCCTATTGATTAAAATGTTTAGTCCATTTACATTTAATTACTGAAAACATAGGATTTACATCTGCCATTTTGCTATTTGCTAATATATGTTTTAAGTCTATTTTATTCCTCTATTACTCCATTATTGCCTTATTTTCTGTTAAGTAGATTGATTTTTAGTATGCCATATTCATTCCATTGTTACTTCTTTTACTGTATTTTTTTAGTTTTTTTCTTATTGGTTCTCTGGGGATTACAATTAACAACTTAAAACAATACAGATTGGAATCATGCCAATTTAAATTCAATAGTATATAAAACTTTGCTCCTACATAGTTTCATTCCCTCCATCTTCCTTTGTGTTATTATTGACAAGCAAATACATCTGTATAAAATATATGCCCATCGACATATATATACATATATATACACATACATATATATGTATTTTTTTTTTTTTTGAGATAAGTTCTCCCTCTGTTGCCCAGGCTAGAGTGCAGTGGCATCATCATAGCTCACAGCAACCTCAAACTCCTGGGCTCAAGTGATCCTCCTGCCTCAGCCTGCCGAATAGCTGGGACTACAGGCATGCTCTGTGATGCCCGGCTAATTTTTCTATTTTTAGTAGAGACAGAGTCTCACTCTGTTGCCCAGGCCAGAGTGCCGTGGCATCAGCCTAACTCACAGCAACCTCAGACTCCTGGGCTCAAGCGATCCTCCTGCCTCAGCCTCCTGAGTAGCTGGGACTACAGGCATGCACCACTATGCCCAGCTAAATTTTTCTATATATTTTTAATTGGCCAATTAATTTCTTGCTATTTTTTAGTGGAGACGGGGTCTCACTCTTGCTCAGGCTGGTTTCGAACTCCTGACCTTGAGTGATCCTCCTTCCTCTGCCTCCCAGAGTGCTAGGATTACAGGCATGAGCCACCATGCTCAGCATCACTGATATTTTTAAGTTATTATGCTGGCTCCACTTCTTTCTGAAGAAATGGCCTTCTTTGGCAGGAGTAATATTCTCCCTCATCCCTCCTTCCCTCCACCTTTTTTGTTTGTTTGTTTGTTTCCTGGCTTGCCATCCTGGCTGTAGTAAGCATCCAGATAATGTCTTTGATTCTGGATGTACCTTGGGAAAACATCTAAAACAAAACCACCTTAGGCATTATCATTTCCCCCCCATTCTGTTTTATGTGTGTTTTTTAATGATTTCAAAAGTGAATTCCCATTTGCTTTTATTTTAAACATAATTTAACAAATATTAATGGTTTGTAGTATATACACTATTGTTTCAGTATTTTGATTTTGTTCATTGTTAAAGCTTCCAGAAAAGAGAGAGTAGGAAAGAGAAAGGTAAACCTTGAAAAGTGATTTTGTAAAGAATGATTGCCTCAGATTTAGGTCAAAGGCTGACTTTATTTTTTTATTTTTATATTTTTAGAGACAAGGTCTCACTCTGTTGCTCAGGCTGGAGGCAGTGGCACCATCACAGCTCATTGTAGCCTCCAACTCCTGAGCTTAAGAGTCCTCCCACCTCAGCCTCCTAAGTAGCATGTGCCACCCTACCCAGCTAAAAAGGCTGACTTTATAAGTACGATTGTAGGGTGTGTTTGTATGCTTTGTAATTTCTTCACTGATGATGAGATTTGGTTCATTTTGTAATACATTTACTTAGAGTTATAATCCCTTTTGTTATGTATTAGCTCTAATCAACAAATTCAGTGATGATAGAGGGTCAGAGGGTTTAGATAATTTAGCTTATTCAGTTCAAGAGAAAATTGAGAGGTAATTCTTTGTCTATAGAGCTAATGTTCTGGTAGAGAGAAGAAACTTACTATAAGATTATTCTTTTAAAAAGTTAAAGCCTGTGCTCACTTTGGCAGCACATATACTAAAATTGGGACAATACAGAGAAGATTAGCATTAAAAAAAAAAGTTAAAGCCTGGTGTGGTGGTATGTTCACAATTCCAGCTACTCAGCTGGCTGAGGTAGGAGGATTGCTTGAGCCCAGGAGTTCAAGACCAGCTTAAGGGAGGGGCCTGGTGGCTCACGCCTGTAATCCTAGCTCTCTGGGAGGCCGAGGCAGGAGGATCGCTCAAGGTCAGGAGTTTGAAACCAGCCTGAGCAAGAGTGAGACCCGGTCTCTACTAAAAAATAGAAATTAATTGGCCAACTAAAAATATATAGAAAAAATTAGCCAGGCATGGTGGCACATGCCTGTAGTCCCAGTTACTTGGGAGGCTGAGGCAGAAGGATTGCTTGAGCCCAGGAGTTTGAGGTTGCTGTGAGCTAGGCTGACGCCACGGCAATCTACCGGGCATCAGAGCAAGACTCTGTCTCAAAAAAAGACCAGCATAAGTAACATAGTGAGACCCTATTTCAAAAAAAAAAAAAAAATTAATGCTTTTTGAATACTTAAAATATGCATATGGTATAAATTCAAAAGACAGAAAACTATACACTAAAAAGTCTCACTACTTCTGTCTCCTGGCCACTTAGGTCCCCTTTCCAGGGCAACCAATTATAGAATTATTTGCAAATACTAAATTCTTAAGGATTAAGACTATATGCAAACATCTTACCATACATAAAAACTTACCCTAAAATTATTAATGTTATGGGAGTTTTGGCATCAGCATTCAATTTTTATTTTGAGTAGTATCTAGTTTACATATTTGTGTAAATTTGGACATATATTTAAACATTTATATACTCATATGTAAATACATAATTTGGTTCAAAAAGTAATATTACAGAAAAGTAGGAAAACAAGGAAAAAAAATCTGACCACCTTAACAGTAACCAGTATAATGATTTTAATGTACAATAATCCTTCCCCAAATTTAAATTCTGGGTGTGTCATAATTCTGTATACTTTTAAAAACCTTAATCACAAGAATTTCACGCAGAGCATACTGGAATTCTGACTCATTTCTTAGGAGGGAAATGAATCTCTTAGTAATGTTGCTCTTGGAAGAAGGAACAGGGAACTAAACTTTATTGAAGGAGAGAGGAAACTAGGGATTGGAAAAAGAATAGAGAGGTTAAATAAGAGTACATATTTTTATAGTACAGCCTTAAGAAAAATAAAGGAAAAATCCAAGTTGTGGTAATTCTGGGTTCTTAGAACTGTTTTTCTTTTTTTCTTTTTGTGTGTAAGGAATATATCTAAGATGTGTAGGGGATAAACTGACAGATTACACTATGTTGTTATGTTTTGATGTGGGTACCAGGTAGGATTTATCTGGAAAGGAAAGGGAAAGAACTGTCCAAGCCATGCGTTCAGTTTATGTCTGGTACCACAGTGGAGTCTGAGCAGCAGGAGTCAGAAACTTCAAGTTATAAAAGAATTGAATGCTTGGATGGAAGAACAAAAATGCCTACTATACAGTACTCTGCCTCAAATCAAAATTAATTTGTAGTTGATTGGAGATAAAACATGAAACAAAAAAGTAACTGTAAGCCTCTTGGTAGAACTACAGGAAGGCCGATTCCAAAAAATTTCTAGAGAACAATGGATAATTGTATGATCACATTACCCATTATTACTAATTTAAGATAAGTGAAATGTTGGTAATAATCTGTTTCTTTTTATTACTTCTAAGGACTTTCCTAGGATCACCTGGAACTAGTGTTCTAATCCTACTTTCCTATAAATTTTCCAGTTCCTCAACCCAGAGCTTCCTACCGTGCTATTTTTCATAAGCATAATAAACTGTTAATAGTTCTTTGCAGCCTCTTTTTTTTAATGCTGCGTTTTCAAATTTAATTATATATCATTTTGCAGTCTGCTTTAGTATGTGTTTTTCACTTAACACACAAGCCTTTTTTCTTACTGCAATAAGTTTTTCATTCTAAAAGCAACATACTTCATTCAGAAAAGAAAAGACACAGGATGTATTATACAGCTAAGGGTTTGGTTTTCATGGTCACGAAAACAGTTCACTTTAAGATTTCCTTGTAATTATAAATAATTAACTGTAGCTTGGGACTGATGTTGGTTATGAGAAAATTAGTATATATTTCAATTTATATATAAAAGTTTTCATTCTGAGGGCTAGCCAGGAGCAGGATGTGTTTAGTCTTTTGTGCTGGATTCTGCTTCACAGTCATCTGTTCATCTTCTTTGCCTTCTTATTTGGTTTTCACAACTAACTAATTCAAAATTTGTGCTTGTAGGGGGCGGAAAGGGAGGGTACAATGAATACTATTTGGGTGATGAGGATACTTACAGACATGACTCAAACATTACAAAAGCGATCCATACAAACCAAAAACATTTGTACCCCCTTAATACTTTGAAATAAAAAAAAATCATGATTGTAGACACTTAGAGGTGTGCAGAGACCCTGCCTGTTTCATTGCCATGCATAGACCCAACCTAGATCTTTCTTGTTTTTTGAGACAATCTTACTCTGTCGCTCTGACTAGAGTGCAGTGGTGTGATCATAGGTCACTGCCACCTCAAACTTCTGGGCTCACGTGATCCTCCTGCCTCAGTCTCCCAAGTAGCTGGAACATGGCACCATGCCAGCTACTAAAATTAAGTAGACACAGGGTCTTGCTCTTGCTCAGAGCTGTGTTCGAACTCCTGACCTCAGGTGATGCTCTGCCTCAGACTCCCAGAGTGCTAGGATTACAGGTGTGAGCCGCCGTGCCCGGCCTAGATCCTTATTCTTTCAAGGTCCGTTATGGTACCTTTCAAGTCCAGTTTTCTGGGAATTAGAACTGGAAATATCCAACCCTCTTAGGGATGTCCCTTCCCTGTCTTCAGTGGGATAGCATATCAGAATAAGCCAAATCTATTCTAGAGATGCTGTTAGCAAGAGACTGGTTTTGCTCGCTACACCATGTTACTACATTATATAACGTTTCATTGGTTGAATGTACCATAGCTCCTTATTTATTAACATTTAGATTCTTTATTCTAACATTTAAATTCTTTATAATATTTTGAATTTTTTTGAATTTTCAGTAGTCCACAATTCATATATTCCCTTAGGACAGATTGATAGAGATGTAATTCTTAAGCATATATATTTTTAAAAAACTTTTTTTTTTTTTTTTTTTGAGACAGTCTTACTCTGCTGCCGGGCCCGAGTAGCTGGGACTACAGGCATGCGCCACCATGCTCAGCTAATTTTTTTTCTATATATTTTTAGTTGGCCAATTAATTTCTTTCTATTTTTTAAGTAGAGACAGGGTCTTGCTCTTGCTCAGGCTGGTTTCGAACTCCTGACCTTGAGCGATCCGCCCGCCTCGGCCTCCCAGAGTGCTAGGATTACAGGCGTGAGCCACCGCTCCCGGCCACAAAAAACACTTTTTATTATAGGATTCAAAAAGATACACAAAAGTTGACTTGTGTTATGATCTTCAGATACCCATGATCCAATTTCAACTATTTTTAATTCCTGGCAAGTCTTGTTTCATTTATGCCCACATTAAGTTTTTTATTTTATTTTTTAAATAATAGATTTTATTTTTTAGCGCAGATTTAGGTTTACAGCAAAATTGAGCGTACAGAGTTCTTGTATATTCCTCGCACCCCACCATGCATCACCTCCCCACTGTCGACATCAGGCATCAGAGTGTTAGTATGTGTTAGTCACTGGACCTGCGTTAGGCAGTGAACCAGCAGAGTGATTATCACTGAAAGTCCATAGTTTACATTAGGTTTCACTCTTCGTGTAATACAGCCTATGGATTTTGACAAGTGTGTAGTGACGTGTGTCCACCATTATAGTATTATACAGACTACTTTCACTGCCCTAAAAATCCCCCCCTGCATTTTTAAATTTTTAAGCATTTTTATTTTGGAATAAATTTAAACTTACAGAAAAGTTACGAAGACAATACAAGCAATTCCTGTATGCTGCTCCTCCAGCTTTCCTAATGTTAATATCTTATATTCAGTATCAGGGTACATTTGTCAAAACTAGGAAGCCAACATTGGCACCTTACTATTATGTTAATACTAGTTAAACTCAGACTTTCTTTTACCATTTTCCTCTCATGTCCTTTTCTGTTCCAGGATCCCATTTAGAACACCATGTTGCATTTAGTCTTCATGTCTGCTTAGTTTCCTCTGGTCTGTGACAGCTTTGTAGACTTTCCTTATTTTTGGTCTCTGACAGTTTTGATGAGTACTGCTCAGGTATTAATATTTTATAGCATTCCCTGTAGTCTGGGTTTGTCAGAAGAGTTTTCTCTTGATTAGACTTGGGTTTTTGGGAAGAATGCCACAGAAGTAAAGTGCCCTTCTTATCATTATTGAAGAGTGCATTATGTCAAAATGACTTACCAATAATAATGTTTACCTGGATCATTTGGTCAAGGTACTGTTTGTTTGCTAGGTTTCTCCACTGTAAAGTTACCTTCCCTTTCTGTATTCTAGTCTTTGGAAGTGAGTTAGTAAGTCCAGTCCACACTCAAGGTAAGGGAGGAAGGTTAAGCTTGACCTCCTGGATGGGGGGAAAGGCCTGCCCCTTGGAATATTTTAAAGCAAATCACAGGTAACATAGCATTGATATGAACATTTTTGTAGTTCTTGATACATATTGCCAAATTGCATTCCAGAGGATTGTAGCAGTTAACTGTAGGACTAGCAATGTATGAGAAAACTTTCATTGTACTTTTTTTGTGTTTTGTTTTTAGGTGGAAGTTCAATTTAATTTGCATTTATTTGATGACTTAGTCTAGGTGACTCTTCATGTTTCTAAATTAAAGATAGAATGCCTTGTTTGGGAATTGTCTTTTCCCTTGGGTTTCACCTATTTAAAAAAAAAATTAAGAGACTCTATTGGCTATTTTAACTCTTCTGTCTCTTAGAGACTTGCATGAGCTGTTGTGTTTAAGGTGCTGACAGCAATGATAAATTGGTTAACAGCATTTTCTCTCACCACATATAGAAACAATATGACTCACCTGACTTATTACTGCCAAACTCTACCAGGAAACGTTGTGTTAGCTGTAGTGAAGAGAGAAAATGACCTGGATCTGCAAAACAAGGGGAATTACTTTTCCTTCTTAACATACAGAGTACGTTAATTCGCTGTTTTTCTGTGCTAAGAATTGCTTAGGAGTGGATAGGTTTGAGAGCTTCAGATGTATGTACTTATTTTGTCCTTAGTATGTACCTAAAAAGCTACCCATAAACTGTATTGCTTAATATATATGTGGAGTCAGATTGCTGTCATAAATATTAATTGTAATAAAAAAATGCTAACATATAAATTGTTTATGATAGAAAATTTCAAAAAATAAAAAGGTAAAGTAGTGGGAGCGAGGCGTGAGATATAAAAACTTACCTTTCAGTTACAGTGAACACTATTCTGGTGATGGGTACACTAACAGCCCTGACTGAAATCTTATGCATGGTATCCATGTAACAAAAACATTTGTACCTCCTTAATATTTTGAAATTAAACCACAAGAAATATTGATATAAACAGTAAAAAAAAAAAATGTGGTATAGGAACTCCCCAGTACTTACCACCCAACTTCAATATTTATCAATTCATCTTATGGTCAGTTTTATTTCATTTGATTTCATAGGTCATTTCAGATCTATGCCTAAATCTACTTCCTTCACTCCCCCTAGATTATTTTGAATTTTGAATTTTTTTAGCGCACTGTTCATGTTTTCATGACTTGGGCCTTTTGTGATATATTGCACATTTTACAGAAGTAATTAATGAAGCTGGTTGTCCTCAAGGATCAAGCCCATGACTTTGGTATTAACATTGTTCTCTAACATTAGGGATATATGTTAAGGAGGTAAACAACTCTATGATACATGAAAGGTGAAAGAATTGTTCTATATTGCTTTATATCAAAGTCATCTTCGTAGCAGATTTACCAAAATTCTGATTCAATAACCCTCTTCTGACTTGCCCAGGATCGAACAGCGTCTTTTTTTAATTTTTTTTTTGAGATAGAGGCTCGCTCTGTTGCCTGGGCTAGAGTGAGTGCCGTGGCGTCAGCTAGCTAGCTCACAGCAACCTCAAACTCCTGGGCTCAAGCGATCCTCCTGCCTCAGCCTCCTGAGTAGCTGGGACTACAGGCATGCGCCACCATGCCCAGCTAATGTTTTTCTATATATTTTTAGTTGTTTGGCTAATTTCTGTTTTTAGTAGAGATGGGGTCTCGCTCTTGCTCAGGCTGATCTCGAACTCCTGACCTCAAGCAATCCTCCTGCCTCGGCCTCTCAGAGTGCTGGGATTACAGGCGTGAGCCACTGTGCCCAGCCAGCTTTATTAGAGCATCTTTTAATTTTCAGTGACAGAATTGAAAATTATAAACTTTCAGTTTAGTACTATCTCAAATGATGGTGATAAACGTGCTTTATTGGGAACTTACTATGTGGTGAGCCCTCGATAACCTCATGATAGCCCGACAGTAATAGAGGTTATTGTCAACCCAATTGTGCAGAGTGGCTGCATACCCAGCCCGGAGTCCAGGGCAGACGGGCTGCTTTCGCGACCACGCTTTGTGGCCTCAAAATTGTGTCAGTGGTTGTTTCTGAGTCTCTCCTACCCAGCCACACCAGTACTGACATTTAGACTGAAAACAAGTAATAACCTGCTAAGAAAGAATAAAAACTACCACTGTTACCTTTTCTCTTTCAAATTGCAGAATTCGAAAATAATGGAATTACTTCAGGTAGTACCAAGCTGTGTTGCCTCATTAGATGACGTTGCCGGCACAGACCACAAGGATTGCGTTACTGTTAAGATCAGGAAAAAATGTGAGAACTCACGTTCTTTTTATGACTCTGAACTTGGGTTCATTTAGAAACTCATGGGCGGTTGTTGGTTTTCATGTAATTATAAATGTAAAATGTCATCATGACGGGGAGTGTCGGGGTAGGGGTACGGGCACCAGAGAAATATATGTTACATCCTAATTTATCAGATTAGGGGTAAGCTTTTTTTTGATACTAGTTTTCTGGTTGATGGTAATGGTGTTTCCTAAGGAAGTTAAGATAGAAGCTCTCAACGTTACCTTGAAGGTTCAGGCCTCCACTTAGGAACTGGAGGGGAGGAGCAGCCTCTGGTGGTTTCTTTCATGCTTCGTGTTCCAAACACAGGTGTCTTCTCAGCATTTCCCGGACATCGAGGGTAAATGCTACCTTGAAAGATTTCTTTCTTAATTTGCAGGTTTACAGATGTTGATGGTAATTAGACAGCAGTTGTCAAACAGCAGTGAGACTGAAGTATTTCTTCCGTATTTCTTCTTTTTGAAAGGTTTAGGAGTTGTACTTTTTAAAGAAAATTATGATAATTGCAATGCAATAATGTCAATGAACCCACTCACACATCTAGATAATCCTGAGACTGTCGCACATAATTGGCGATAGCTGGGGAATATCAGTGTATTGAGGATTGATCTTTCTGTTTCACGGGGGTTCACAGAGTTCAGGTTGAATGTTCCTAACCTGAAACTCCTGGGGCCAGAAAGGTTTCGAATTTTGGACTTTTTCGGATGTTGGAATATTTGCATTATACTTACCAGATGAGTGTCCCTAACCAGGAAATCAGAAATGCTCCAGTGAGATTTCCTTTGAGCATCAGGTCAAAGAGATCAGAAAGTTTCAGATTTTGGAGCATTCTGGATTTGAGATTTTTGGATTAGAGATACTCAACCTGTAATAAATAGGTATATGCTATGTTTCTTTAAGCAAATTCAGTGTTTAATTTTCTAAATTTTGCAAAACTAAGATAATTGAAAAGTTGTTTTAAAGTTACAGCATAATGCAATCTTTAAACTACTTTTGAAGTTTTCAGATGTTTATCCTTTTATCTACAGGGAACTCAAAAATGTATGATCTACCAGATGAACCTTTTACGAGACAGTTTTACTTTGTCAACTCAGTTGGTCAGTTTAAGTGAGTATAAAATTCAAGTTGATTTCTGTGCCTTTGACCCTGCACTTTACTTACAACTGAAGCAAGTTATGTTTAGCTTTAACTGGTTAAGGGACCAGTCTGCACTGATGTCATCAAATGCTGCCTCCTGGTGGCCACAGTGTTCCATGCCAATGTCCCAGATATTTATTTTGGTCCATTTTGAGTTAATAATTAGTTTATTTTGAGTTTCAGAGGAAAGACTTCAGGGGAGTTTATGGCAAGAGACAGAAGTGTCCCTAATCTTACTGAAGGTTCTGCGCATGAGGTAAGTTACTGAACACTGGTGTAGAATCGTATTTTTCAAAGCCTGGCCTTTTCAGAAGTAATCCGTGGCAAACACATTTCTCCTTGATAGCCATCTTCATTTCATTACTGCCTTCTCTGTGACAGTAACAGTTAAAACTGGAACGCTTTAGTGGGACAGTCAGGAGTACAGACTTCATCGATTGTTGTATTTAAAAGTACATTTCTGAGCAGAGAAGGGAAAGTGAGGGCAAAGTGGAAACTGGCTGCATGCATGGAAAGCTGTAGTCCAGTGTGCACAGATGAAATATGTCAAATTTCAGTATGGTTTCAATCACTAAAGTAGGGTAGGAAATGACGGTAGATGGGTACACAGTGTTTCTAAATATGGTATACAACTGTTCACACAGACAATTCTTTATGTGGCCATCTTCCCACTGCATTTTTAATCACTCGATTATTTTTAAAAAAAAGCCTGATTTACAATCTGGTACTAGAAAGTGACTTTTCGTGGAAACATGACTTCTGTTGCTGATGAGAAGGAATTTATAGTGCACTGGCATAGATTTAGAACAAATACACAGAAACTCTAAATCATTGTTTTAGGGAACTAAAATGATTTTTGTTAACGTGACTAATTTTGATTCCATATTTAATCTTCCATAGCTTTGCTAATAGACCTGCTGCTTGGTGGGAAACCCACAGACTTTGAAATCTGCCTGAGTTCAATCAAGTGCTAGCTTTTCCCTTGCTAGCTGTGGGACTTCAGGCAGATTGCTTAACTTTGCTGATCCTGTTTCCTCAGGTATATAAAATGGGGGATAACGATAGTGCGTACTCCTTGGCGTTGTAAAGATTAAATATGAAAACACGTGAAGCGTTTCCTTTATGTCTGACACGTGCAGCACGCACGTGTCATCCACAAGGATGTCAGAGTTGAAATCGTACAGTCCCGAGCACTGTGTCCGGCGCAGTAGTAAGCACTCGGCGTAGCCTCTGTCGTCGTGGTGGCTGTTTGGCGTGCAGACGTAAACTGTTTGACACGTACTTTTTCTTTAGCCAGGGACACTGAAACAGAACAACCCACCAGACCAAAGCAGATCTCGTGCTGCCGACAAAGGAGACGGGGATCGGCCCGAGAGGCCTGGACTGAAACCTGCTGCCCCTGGACACAGGCGAATGCTCCGCAGACACACGGCGGAGGATGCGGCTGTACGCAGGGGCCGGGGGACTGCTGGCAACCCAACCGCCCCCCAAGAGGCTGGTCTTCCCCAGTCTTCACGGTAATAAGGAATTGCCAAGTTTGCCGCCAAGAAGTACATATGCACGAGATGCTGAGCATGAATATATCTTAGAACTAAACGTACTTTCAGATAACTAGCTTGAGAAAAGAGAAGTCTTCAGCAGGAAGTTCCTGAAAGCTT
Source organism: Lepilemur ruficaudatus (assembly GCA_963574885.1). NCBI lineage: Eukaryota > Metazoa > Chordata > Mammalia > Primates > Lepilemuridae > Lepilemur > Lepilemur ruficaudatus. Next base: position 2,994 of record CAUYRT010015023.1, on the reverse strand, counting down.
TTCTGTGGCTGAGGCAAAGAACGCAACAGAAGAAAACTTACGATTTCTCTCCTCTTCAGAGCTAATGAATACACTTGAAGAGGAATGGGCAAAAGTCCTGGCGTCCAAATCCTTAAGCCCGAGGTATCGTTTCTGAGTATTAGCCGGCGTTCCTTGGCTGTAGACAAGAGGTTTTACCACCAGGTTCTGACCTCCTCCTACTGAAAGGTGCTCAACCTCTGCCACGTGTGTGAATTAGCAAACCGCAAGCTAAAAGAGTTTCTCCATCTGGGATAAGGTGAAGAGAGGCTAGTTAGGTTTCATGGTATTGTGGAGGTCAGACAGAAGCGTCAGTTCTGAACGAAGAAAGCAGGACCTGGACGACGTTTCTTTGCAAAGCAACACTCAAACCAAAAGATGCCTACATGCCATTTTGATGTTCATTTTGGTCAAAGGACATACTAGACCTGTTCTGTACCACGCTTACGGGAACAGTTGGGTGTAATTTTCCTTCTAACAAACTGAGCACAGATATTTGGTTACTACATATGCACCTGTCGCAGTGTTTCTAGAAACATCCCTTTCTGTTGAGAACCTCCCTTAAATGTCACATCTGATGGATGGTTACTGGACTAGAGTAGATTTGGCACATTCTTTTCTCAGTGTTTTGATTCAGATTCAAAACTTACAGCACAAACCAGGTCAGGATTACTTTGAGTTAGACTTTATTGCCATTTATTCCTTTTTACAAATTTCTACAAATTATACTGTTATTTTTTTATGTTACTGGTCTAGAGCCGCAAACACGAATTTGTCCTGAGTACATTTTCAAGTAACTCTGTAACAGGGAAATGGTTTTGTGCATGTTCCTGGAAATGCCGTGTATGTACAGAAGGGAGGGATCAATTATTTTTCTACAAAGTAATTTATGATTTCTAATTTTCTAATGTGCCTTGGATTTGTGCCAAATGATGGGAAAGAAACAGTGAACTCTGATTCTGGAGCGTGTCATGCGTTTTTAGTTGTTTCGCTGCGGAGATACGTGTTTCTCAGCTTCTCTGCCACGAACACAGGCTGTGTGTGTGTGGAACAGTGGCCCCACGGGACGGATGGACATTTTCTGTTTCAGTGACAGGTGTGTGATTGAATCATGTGAACCTGATCGTTCAGAACATCATCCGTCTACCTACCCAGGGCTGACTCTGTCCAGCAGGCACAGTGCTCAGGGCCCACAAACACTTCAATTTCTTTTATTTTTTTTAATTTTTTTTTTTTGAGACAGAGTCTCACTCTGTTGCCTGGGCTAGAGTGAGTGCCGTGGCGTCAGCTTAGCATCACAGCAACCTCAAACTCCTGGGCTCAAGCAGTCCTTCTGCCTCAGCCTCCCGAGTAGCTGGGACCACAGGCATGCGCCACCATGCCCGGCTCAGTTTTTCTATATATATCTTTAGTTGGCCAATTAATTTCTTTCTTTCTATTTATAGTAGAGACGGGGTCTCGCTCTTGCTCAGGCTGGTTTCGAACTCCTGACTTTGAGCGATCCGCCCGCCTGAGCCTCCCAGAGTGCTAGGATTACAGGCCACCGCGCCCGGCTACACTTCAGTTTCTTTTAAAATCAGAATAAAATGAACAGTTTTCTAGCCCAAGTGGAAATAAGCAACTGTTGCTTTGCTGGTTTCTTTGTTCTGGTTTATTTTTTCCCCCTTTTCTCCACTTTTAAACAAAATAGCTTTTATTGACTTAAGTTGCTGTATTTCTCTACCATCCTAATTAAGAAACTCTATCCTATACAGTTTATCAATAAGCACAGGTATTCTCAAGATATAAATACGTTCGTTTGATACCGCCTAATTTTTCGAGTGCTGCAATATAATTTTGAAAACACTTTCATACATACTCCTGTTTAATTCCAACAATTGCCCTGGATGGTAGAACTCTCAAGTAAGATAGGTTTGGAAAAATAAATAGTTTAATTTGCTAGAGCTCTTAAGAGCTGGGGTCGAGGCCCAGCTGGGCAGTGGCCTCCAACTGGCAGTTTCAAGCTTGGCGTCCCGCCCTTCATCTGGAGATATAAATGTTGTAGATGGGACTATTAGCTGGGGAAAAGTTTCCTCGTGAGCTCGTCTGGTAATCAGAACCAGCCGTTTTGAGGGATTGCCTTGATTATAAATAATTTCTTTCCCTACTTGAAAAACTAAACTTGATTCGACAATTTAGAAATTGGTAACGCCTGATTTCCCATTTTGTGAAAAAAGTTTTCGAATGGAAGTGGTGTCTCAATTCACTGACTTACGTGAGAAAGTTTAACCCCTCCCCACTTGACAGAAGGGTGTTCCCCTCTCCTTGGATACAGAACCATTTTTCATTCTAAATTGTCTCTGGAAGGTAAGTTTGACAGTCTTTAAACACATTCTTATCAGGAGCTGCCATAAGGATAGTGGCTACTCTGCAAGAGAAAGCATGTAACAGAATTTACTGACAATTGTCCAATGTCCCCTCAGATTTTTTTTTATGTGAGGCCAAAAGCAAAATTTACCTGTGATTGGGATATTTTTTTTTTCAAAATCTCTAAATTTTGACTATGTATAATCGTTCTGTTCCTTTGAAAAACGTTTTGTTCAGAATGTTAGACACACTTACTCCAACCTGACTTTCTTCACTGGCCATCGTTATAAAACTCAGATACAGTTTCATCATACATTAGCAGTGTGCTGGCTGCAGCAGAGATGGAGTTGTAACCACGTTTCCCATCACTTTTCTGCTGCTAATCCTATCCATCCTAGTAAATGCTACGATCTTACTCCTGAGCTGGGTCTCACAGGACTTATTTAAAAGGTTACAACAAACAGCTTAGCTGATAGTTAGGTTTGTGATTTAAATTTAAGCACTGGAGACTGTGGCGCATGCCTGTAGTCCCAGCTACTTGGGAGGCTGAGGCAGGAGGATCGCTTGAGCCCAGGAGTTTGAGGTTGCTGTGAGCTAGGCTGACGCCACGGCACTCTAGCCCGGGCAACA
>CAUYRT010015022.1:0-35915 GCA_963574885.1 Lepilemur ruficaudatus | reverse complement strand
CCTAGCTCACAGCAACCTCCAACTCCTGGGCTCAGGTGATCCTCCTGCCTCAGCCTCCCGAGTAGCTGGGACTACAGGCACGCACCACCATGCCTGGCTGATTTTTTATATATATTTTTAGTTGTCCAGCTAATTTCTTTCTATTTTACTAGAGACAGGGGTCTCAGTCTTGCTTAGGCTGGTCTCGAACGCATGACCTCGAGTGATCCTCCCGCCTCGGCCTCCCAAAGTGCTAGGATTACAGGCGTGAGCCACCGCGCCCGGCCTGGAAGGAGATTTCTAAAGACATGCAGCAAAAGAAAGGGCTGCTCCCAGTACCCATCTGAGATGTGGCAACAGAGGACAAAGGACAGAGAACAGACTAGGGCAGCCTGACCGGCAAAGCACGGGGCCCACTGCTGGTCAAAGGGTCCTCACTGTCCTGGTCCTGCAGCACATGGTAGGTGCCATGGGCAAGTGACGCGCTAAGCTGTGGCCCCACCTTCATGGCTCACACGGGGATTTGCATGGGGTTACCCGCTTTCCCCCTGACACCACACCAGAGGCACGTACAGGCGGGCAACACCACCGTCTGGCTGTGGCTGTTGGACCATAAGGAGATGCATCTAAGCTTCACCAAGAGGAAAATGGCCCCTGAGGCCCACAAGTAGGAGCCAGACAGAACAGTTTTTTTTGTTTGTTTGTTTTTTTGAGACAGAGTCTCGCTCTGTTGCCCGGGCTAGAGTGAGTGCTGTGGCGTCAGCCTAGCTCACAGCAACCTCAAACTCCCGGGCTCAAATGATCCTTCTGCCTCAGCCTCCCAAGGAGCTGGGAATACAGGCTTGCGCCACCATGTCCGGCTAATTTTTTGTATATGGTTTTTAGTTGGCCAATTAATTTCTTTCTATTTATAGTAGAGACGAGGTCTCGCTCTTGCTCAGGCTGGTTTCGAACTCCTGACCTTGAGCGATCCGCCTGCCTCGGCCTCCCAGAGTGCTAGGATTACAGGCGTGAGCCACCACGCCCGGCCTCCAGAATGTCTTTTGTAGCTGTTTTTTACTGATACTGTCTAGGCTTATGTATTGCATGTGTGTGTTATACTTACATAAGAAGCAATTTAAAATATTCACTTGCTGTTTTCTATGCACATCATATGGATATTATGAAGAGACAATGTTCACAGGGTGTTTTTCATTGAGAGCAGGTGCTTTAGATAAGCACATCTCTGTACACCAGGAAAGCCTAGAAGGAATGTCTTTTAACACAACATTGACATTATAATTGAAGCTGTATTATTAATAATTAAATAGTAATGTTTATGCTTTCCTGGAATACTACATAAACTTTATGGATGGTGTTGGAATCTCTGCTCAACATGACTTCTAAAGCGTAATTGGTTGGGAGTTTTTTCTAGACAACAAAAAGAAACTGTTTAGTATAATAATTTATACCATGCTAGGCAAAACCTCTAGCTTGTCTTGCTTCATGTTACAGAATAAAATGAACATTGCACCCTAAGCATCTTACTCATGGTTTAAATCTGGATCCAGACCTGCTGAACTGGGCTTTATTTGTGTTAGGGTGTGAGCCAGTGCACTCGGGTTTTGAGAAAAGATTTCTCCAGACAAAGATAAGAATAGAAGGAAGTAGTTTATTTACTTTTCCAAAGGTGGAAAAAGGACTGACACAGAAGTGAAGGAGGTAGAGAATATTGAGAGAGGAACCAGGTATTCAGACTTTTTATTTTAGGGGGTGAAGAAGCTTTACGGCTGTAGCCAAATTAACCAGGGCACTGCTCTATCAGTTGGATTCTTTCTTATTGGGGGTAGCTGATAACAGAAACTGAAACTGGGGAAGGATGTCAAAATTCAAGAGTTGGCTCCCTTGCCTTTCCTTGGAGACAGGATTATAAGGATTCTCCCTGGAGATGTGACTCTGCCCTTGAGATATGGCTGAGGCTTGACGTTTGCACCCTGGTGTTCACTGGGGAACTCTTTAGACTGTAAAAAGGCAGATTCTCAAAGGCAGTTTTGAAAGAGAGAGATTTATTTCTCCTTTCCGTCTGTTCAGCTCTTTTCAGAAGTTGTGCAAATGGAACTCCTGCAGGGCGCCTGTTAGTGTGAGAACTCCTAGGATTGATCTTTAACTGTTAACTAGGAAATTTCAGGATTAGATATTTTCCTGTTAATTTTGCAAGGCCACCCCTTTCAATTTGTCCTTCCCTTTTATGCCACCCCCAGGAAACCAGGCATTCAGCACATAATAACTATTTGTCTTCCAAGTTGTTACTTAATTTTTAAATATTAATTAATCTTGTAAAGAAGGACAAATTTACAATTTACATGATTCCCTAAAAGTTGCTAGTGGTCAATGTAACTTTTTTTAAATGGAGACTACTACTATATTAAATAAGATTATTTTATTTATTTTAACACTTCACAAAATATTAGGTGATATTTGAATTACTTCTAGGGAACTACATTTAAAATAATTTCAGCATAGAGCTTTCACCTTTAAAGTTAGTTCTGTAATCTGTACTGTGCTTTCTTCTCCTAGCTCTAGTCTTTTTTTTTTTGACGGGGGAGGTCTTTAAAAAAGTAATCAAAGGCTCTAGTCTTAAAAGTCACAGAGGGCTAGAGAACTCATTACTAGAAGATTTTAATTCAAGTATTTATAGTAGCACCTATGGAATTTAGTTATGAAAACAAGTAATTCAAAATCTAAGCTGTCGAACTCTAAATTATTTTGAGCCATAAAGGAATGTGATTATGGGGCTTGAGTCAGATGACAGGCAGCTGTAACCCAGGCAACTGTAAACTTTGCTTCCCTGATTACAGTGTGGCCTTCTTCCTTACCTGCATTGTTCTGTAAAATATTGTAAATGACTGAAGGGGATCTTCATTGCAGATTAACCCCCCTCCTACATTTCTCACACAAAGACTTCATAGCTATCATATTGTTTTAAAATGTAATATTAAATACACTCTTTTAAATTGTAAAGAAAATGAAAATCAGCTATAAAGAAAAGAAAACAAACTAATTAATTTATCGTAATTCTTAAACCAGCCCTTGTATAGAAAATGTAATCTTGTTCAATTTCTTCGTCTTCTTCCTTTTCTTTTTTTTGAGACAGAGTCTCACTCTGTTGCCCAGGCTAGAGTGCCATGGCGTTAATCCAGCTCACAGCAACCTCAAACTCCTGGGCTCAGGTGATCCCCCTGCCTCAGCCTCCCAAGTAGCTGGGGACTACAGGCATGTGCCACCATGCCCAGCTAATTTTTATATATAAATATTTTTAGTTGGCCAATTAATTTCTTTCCATTTTTAGTAGAGACGGGGGTCTTGCTCTTGCTCAGGCTAGTTTCGAACTCCGGACCTTAAACGATCCACCCGCCTTGAGCGATCCACCCGCCTCGGCCTCCCAGAGTGCTAGGATTACAGGCATGAGCCACCACACCCAGCCCGTCTTCTTCCTATATAAGCAAGACCTTAACTTGCAACTTTGTAGCATTGACCCCATTTCTCTGGAGTCTGTGTGTCTTGGAATGGCCATTCCCAGCTTTTTACTTGAGTAAACTCTTTAGCTGGCTTATGATCCTTTAGATTATTTTAGGTTGACACAGTTAAATATTGTGTTTGCTCCCAGTCAAATAAAAGATTGTTTTCCTGATGTTAAGAATTTAGGCCGGGTGTGGTGGCTTATGCCTGTAATCCTAGCACACTGGGAGGCCGAGGTGGGAGGATCGCTCAAGGTCAGGAGTTGGAAACCAGCCTGAACAAGATCCAAGACCCCCATCTCTGCTAAAAATAGAAAGAAATTAATTGGCCAACTAAAAATATACAGAAAAAATTAACCAGGCATGGTGGCGCCTGCCTGTAGTCCCAGCTACTCGGGAGGCTGAGGCAGTAGGATCACTTGAGCCCAGGAGTTTGAGGTTGCTGTGAGCTAGGCTGACGCCACGGCACTCACCCTAGCCCGGGCAGCAGAGTGAGACTCTGTCTCAATCAATCAATCAATCAATAAATAAATAAATAAATAAATAAAATAAAACTCAAACTCTGTACCCATTAAGCAACTCCCCATTTTCCCCACCCTCCAGCCCCTGGCAACCATCATTCATCTGTTTCTATGAATTTGAGTACTTCAGATACCTCATGTAAGTGCAGTCATACAGTATTTGCCTTTTTGTGACTGGCTTATTTAACTTAGCATTATGTCCTTGAGGTTGATAACCCAAATAATAAGTAACTGAAGTAAGAGTCACAATCAGTTGAAGTTTATTAAGCAAAGTTTGAGGACATGCCCCCAAAAAACGCAAACTACTGAAACATCTGTGGCCTGTGCTCTCCAAAGTGGGATTTGGGAACTCAGAATTTAAGGGGAAAAGGCATGCAGAAAATAAAGGAGTGAGGTTGGCAGTGAGATAAATGGTTATATTCTAATAAGGCTCTGATTAATGCTCAGTAAATCTACATTTTACATACGATAAGGTGAACATTTGAAAAAAAAAAGAGTAGATAAAAAAGCCAATTATGTAGCCATCTCAATGTAGGCAAAGGAATGATTGATCTCACCTGGTCCTTGTTCTGCATCGGTGAAGATAGGCTTACAGTCAACATTGTCAGCATGAGACTTAACAGAACACAGGTTTAGGAATTTATTATACTTAGGTTGCAGTCGTAAGGTTGTGACTGGCATGCACCTGTTTTATAGGGAGCCATATATCCTGAAAGGTTTAGGGGCTAACAAGGAATTTCCTTATAAGCAATCTGGGAGGACAACTATCTGGAGGGGCAAAAGGCCTTTGTCACCATGGAAACCTGGCTTACGCATAAAGTTATGACACAGGGTTATGAAATCACATAATGTTATCCATTTGGGAAAAAGATGGTGGTGCTGCATGACTCAGTTCTCAGGCTTAGCTCTCTGTTTGGCATAATGAGCTTGGAGATCCTGAGATTGTATTTTCCTCTACAAGGTTCATGTACGTAGTAGCGTATGACAGGATTTCATTTCCTTTTAAGGTTGAATAATACTCCATTGTATGTATATAACACTTTTTGTTCATTCATTCATCAATGGACATTTGGGTTGCCTCCACTTCTTGGCTATTATGAATAGCGCCGCTTTGAACATAGGTATGCAAATATCTCTTTGATACCCTGTTTTCAATTCTTGGGGATATATTTCCAAAAGTGAGATTGCTGAATCATATGGTACTCCTATTTTTAATTTTTTGAGAAACCTCCATATTGTTTTCCAGAGAAGTTGCACCATTTTACAGTCCTACCAATAGTGCAAAAGGGTTCCAATTTCTCCAGATCCTTGCCAACATTTGTTTTTTTTTTTTTCAGTAGCCATCATAATGGATGTGAGGTGATATCTCATTGTGATTTTGATTTGCATTTCTGTGCTGAGTCATGATGTTGAGAATCTTTTCGTTTGCTGGTGGCCATTTGTATGTCATCTTCGGAGAAATGTCTGTTCAAGTCCCTCGCCCATTTTTTATTGGTTATTTGATTTTTTTCTTGTTAAATTGTAGAAGTTTCTTGTATATTCTGAATATTAACCCCTTATCAGATATATGATTTGCAAATATTTTCTCCCATTCCATAGGTTGCCTTTTCACTTTGTTGATTACGCCCTTTGACACACAAAATTAATTAATTTTGTTTATTTGTTTATTTATTTATTAGAGATAGGGTCTCACTCTGTTGCCCAGGCTGGAGCACAGTGGTGTGATCACAGCTTACTTACCTCCCACTCCTGGGCTCAAATGATCCTCCTGCGTCAGCCTCTCGAGTAGCTGGAACTACGGGCCCATGCCACCATACCTGGTTAATTTTTCTATTTTTTGTACAAATAGGGTCTTGCTATGCTGCTCAGGCTGGCTTCTTTTCTTTTCCTTTTTTTTAATCTAAAAGACTGAATGATCTCAATATGATCTTCAAAATGTAAAATCTAAGCCCCAGATAAATGCAGTTAGTAATGCTGATTAGTTTCATGACTTTAAGAATTCCAGCTTTTTAGAAATAATGTTTTCCATGTGGATTAATAACTGTAAATATACTGGGGAGAACTTCAAAACTGAAGAAATTAGTCTGCCATCTTTGTTATCTATTTCATCTTGAAAATTCTGTGCTTTTCTGCTTGGAGTGGATGCTCAAGGAATAAAAAAAAAACAAACAAACAAAAAAAAAAAACAAAAAAAGAAAGAAAAAGAAAGAAAATTCTGTGCTTCCAAGAACATGTAAGTATCCAGCACTGAGATAGCACAAGTGGGCATGCTACTTTTAATCACAGCTATGTAACTTTAGATGTATTCTAAAAACAAAAAACAATAAAAATTAGTAAAAGTGGAAACTAAAGTAGGCAATATGGATTTTGTGATTAAGAATTATTAGTTTTCAGTTTTAATCCTTGTTAATTAGATTATCAGGAGAAATTCATCACTAAATTCACCAAGAAAATTTTGAGAAAACCCACCCTGATTTTCTCCAGTGAGAGAGGACCCCTCTTTGACCCCTACGTGGTTCAAAGAATATGATTTGGGTGAATATTCATAGAAGGATACCACTTATGAAAAATCACTCTTCATTTTGTTCTCTTAGATTTTTACTATCATTATTTTTAATTCCCATGCAGCAGAGTTACATGGCTATAACAGGATTGGAATTTAGAAAGGAGAATCAGACATTTTTCAAAATCTAAACGCTAAATACTGAGTGTCAATGTTGAAGGCATTAAATCTTGTTTATCCCCCCTCACTCCAGGTAATTAAAACCCTATATAATGAAGGTCAAGGCCCTAAGTTAGAGATCACTTTCCTAATGACTTGTGGAATTACTTGAACTTCTTGGATTCAGCCTATTGCCCAAAGAAACTCCACTCGATGCCTTCCCAGTATGGTAATTTGCTTGCACTGCTTTGTGCAATGTGGACTATCTCTGATGAGTGTTGCTATTTGTAGCAGTGAGTGTAGCCCTGCTCAGGCTTGCCACTCACATATACAGGGCCTAAGACGAGAGTACTGAAGAGCCCACAGCCCACATGTCTAATTATTTAAAAATTATAAGTCAGGCTGAACAACTGTTAAGTAAAAGATATTTGATCCTCCTGCCTTGACAAATATACCTTCACAAGGATGGACTGAGTTCTTAGACTTCTCAGCGTTCTTGTTCAAGGCTTTGTTCTGTCCTGTGATGGCCTGGATCTTACCCACGTGGACCCTGCCCATTGGCCAAGTTCCATCTGTCATAGTCCATCTGGGCTGCTATAATAAAATATCATAAACTGGGTGGTTTACAAACAACAAGAATTTATTTCTCACAGGCACTGGCAGATTCAGTGTCTGGTGAGAGCTCACTGTATGGTTCACAGATGATGACTTCTCACTGTAGCTTCGCATGGTGGAAGAGGCAAGGGAGCTTCTTCAGCCTGTTTTTATAAGGGCGTTAATCCCTAATCACCTCCCAAAGGCCCCACCTCCTAGTATCATCACCTGGTGGGTTAAGATTTCAACATATGAATTTAGGGGGCAAACATTCAGGCCATAGCACCATTTATCCCCAACAAAAAGCTACCCCTTGGCCACCCCTGGGCCTAGGGCTGCATGCAGCAGTGGTGCCGCCTGACCTCAAGAGGATGGACCTGGGAAAGAGGTTGGTACCAGCCCTGGAGCCAAACTTGAGACCATTTGGGCAGGACCCCAAATTCCTGGGCACCTGGAGGGTGGCTGGAGGAGGAGCTTGGGCTCTAAGCAGGTATGTCTCCTTGGCACACTTGGGGAGAGACACAGCTAAAGGAGGCCAGAGTATGTTCCCAAGTGCAAGGCTTGGAGCAGGGACTCTCTTACCTGGGTCTAAGGGAGTTCTGCTCTGGGACTTCAGCATGTCCTGAATTGTACAGAGTCATTCTAGAGTCAGAAACTATGAACCTCTTGTATGTAGACATGAAACTTCTAGTGCTCAGCCAGTCATGTGACTCTGCCATCAGTTAACACAAATTTCAGAAGGACTCCCCCAACCCTTTTAAAATTGCCAAACACATTTCTAGCACAATGTTAATTCAACTGAGATGGCATTTATTATGAGCAGAGGGAGAACAGACTATTGCTTCCTTCCCTGCAAAGATCAGACCAAACCCTTCAGGCATTTCTGATTCTCCACAGACTGAATGATTAATGAGGGCTACCTGTCCCAGCCTTTCCCATCTTTCTTCGAATTCCCAAATCCTCAGGCACAAACAGTTATGCATGTGGTGCATGCTTCCAGGTTGAGGACTGTGATATGATGATATATATGTATATTGTATGTATATTCATTCACGGTTCTTGGCACCTAACTCCCATAGCTCTTGTTATAATGTTGGGATGATTTAGACCTTAGAAGCAGGTCTCAGAAAACAGAATTTCTCTCTCTCTCTCTCTGACCTTCTCCTTCCCTTCTTTCACCTGACCAAGGCAGGACTCTAATCTGACTGTGGGTCAAAAGACCCTCATTCCAGAGAGGGTCCTGCCCCATACCCTGGAGGAAGGAATGTTGCACTGAGAGCCCAGAAGAATTTGAACAGACAAGCCTTCCTTGGTTTCCCTACTCGATCTATTAGTATTACTTCATATCCTTTTTGTCCAATAACATTTCTACATTGTTTTCGATCACGTCTATCCAATGAAGTCTCCACAAGAGGTCCAAGAGGACAGGGTTTGAAGAGCTTCTGGATAGCTGAACACATGGAAGTTCCTGGAAGGTGGCTCACACACCTCTTTCCCCATATCTCACCCTATATATTTCCTCATCCATATCCTTTGTAATACCTGTTATAATAAACCAGTAATCATGTTTCCCTGAGTTCTGTAAGCTGCTCTAGCAAATTAATTAAACGCAAAGAAGGGACTGTGGTGAAAGGGACGGCCTTACACAAATCGGTGGGAACCCCAGCTTGAAGCTGGTTGGTCAGACGTTCCAAAGGCCTGAACTTGTGACTGGTGTCTGCGGGGGTCGGGGTGCAGTCTTGGGAACTGAGCCCTCAACCTGTGAGATCTGACACTATATTCAAGGTAATGTCAGAATTGAATTGGAGGACACCTAGCTGGTGTCTGATGCGGAACTGATTGATTGATCGCAGGTGGGGAGAAATTTCCACATATTTTGGAGACATAGAAGATTTCTGTGTTGATTGTTGTTATTGAGTGAGAGATTAGGAAAAAAAGCACTTTAAGTGGGTGTGTTTTTTTACTAACAGGAACTAAGAATATTGTTCTCTGTGATAAATTTAATAATCCCCTTCACCACCAACAAGCAAATATCCGCTTCCTAATACCCAGAAGCTGTGAATGTTACCTTATATTGCAAAAGAGTCTTTGCAGAGTGATTAAAGCCTTTGAGATGGAGAGATTAGCCTGGATTACCCAGACTGGCCCCCCGAATTGTAATCACAAGGATCTTTGTAAGAGGGAGGCAAGAAGGTCAAAGGAGGACAGAGGCAATGTGACAACAGCGCAGAGATTGGAGGGATGCAACCACGGCCAATGCACGTGGGCAGCCTCTAGAGGCTGGAACAAGCAAGGAACAGATTGTCCCCTGGAGTCTCTAGAGGGAACCAATCCTGCTGACACCTTGACTTTAGCTCAGTGACACTGATTTCAGATTTTCATTTCCAGACCCTTGTGTTGTTTTGAGTCATCAAACGAATGTAGTCTTCTTTAAGCGGTCTTGAAATGTAATATGAAACATACACAAATTATTTGTCAAATTAGCAGGAACAGACATAGGATTATAGATCTAAACTTCATACTGTGACTCTCAGGTTGAGCCAGACCTGTGGCAAGACGTTTTACCTTTGAATTTCACATCCACGTGTTATTGCTGTTACAATCTCTCTCCAGCCTTCCTGTTCACCGTGAAACCTGTAGGTCGACCACCTGCATGTTCAAGCTCATGCACACTTTGTTTCTTCTGCCTGGAATTTTCTTCCCAGCCTGTGCCCCCAAGCCCTCTGATTCATCCCTCAACACTCAAATCAAGAATCATCTCCTTTGAGGGGCTGTCCCACCTGCCCAAAGCACAATAGTCATCTCTGCCTTGGTGCTTTCATAGAACTTTTAAAGCAGTTAACAAATAGTGTGATTATTTGTGTCCATTTCTGTTTCCCAAACCACAATATGGGCTACTCTTTTGCCAATTCTCTGATCCATATTTATACCCCTAGCACCTACTTCTGTGCCTGGCACAAACACTCATATTGTGTCTATGTAACGTAGGGATAAGGCAACAAGAGGGGGGTCAAGAGAGCCTAAGTGCAGCCATTTTGACTGATACCAGACCCTAACCATCCTGAACAAGGAAGTCTCCAGCAAGTCACCACCCCGGACCACCCAAGGATAGATACATTACTAAACTGAATGCCTTACAAACTGTTTGTGCTTATCTTTCTGCAGTTTATGATTAATGTTTACAGCCTGACCACAAGACAATGCTGGTCACATACAGAGTTTTTAAATGTTTAAAACCTTTGCCATTACCCCATAAGGGTTCCCCCTCCTACTCGGAAAAGGACCCTTACTCTGTCTGTAGAATAGGATCTGTTTTCTGTCCCTCCCAATAAACTTTCTGTTGCTAATTGGCTTGCATCAAATTTTTTTCCCACACAAAGCAGAGAACCCACTGGCAAGTTCAGGGGGCTTTCTTCCCTTCCTTGAGACACCCTCTGCGTCATATGGACTGAATAAATAGATGAATAATTATTCCCTGAATTCTGAAGAGCCTACTTGAGGGTGAGCAGGGGTGGGAAGTAAGGAGGGACAGAGGTGAAGGACAAAGGCACAGGAAATGAATGGTTCAGCACGACATCCAGAGTCCTGGAGAAAAAGACCAGGCTGATTTGTGTGATGATTTAATTCAAGGCTATCCTCGTACTCGTTGTACATGCAGTTTAGCATCTCTCTTGACCTTGCTTCAAAGTCAGTGTCTAAGTGGAGTTAACTGTATGAGCTACTTCGTGCAGCAATCTGCTGATTAGAAGCTCTTTCCTGGGGTAGATGGCAGGCAGCCCACACACGATTTGTCAGCTCTGCATCCTTGCGTGGCTCTGGGCAGAGGCTGACAGCTTTACAATTTTATAGTAACTAGTTAACAACTCTGTCCTTATAGACCATTCGGAGTAGCAACTCATAAAGCTGTATTCAGTTTTCCTTCTTAGGCATAAAAAAAACCCTCTCCCTACCCTTTGAGTACTCCAGATATATCTTCTTGTATCTTTTTCTTGAAACAAAGAACAAAATACAAACCCACTCTGACAGCCTCCTTTCAGTAGAAAAGAGGGTATCAATTCCCCACACCTAGAAAACCTGTGAAATCACACTTTTCACAATCTATAGACCAATGTTAATTTACAATGTGTCTTTGATCATGCATCACTCCTTATGATGTAGTTAGCTCTGTGTGTTCTTTGCTATTTTATACTGTATACTTGTGTTGATTTAGAATTTTACATTTCAGATTCAGCTTTTTTTTTTTTTAATGTGCCACTTAGGAACATTTTCCACATGCCAGACAATAGCTAAGTGCTTTACAATTCTTATTTAATCCTTATAACAAATTCAAGTGCTAAGCCTTATCATACCCTTTTTACAGATGAGGAAGCTGAGATTTAGAGAGGCTTATTAACTTTTCTGAAGGCAGAAGGCTAGTAAGATGTGGAGGCAAGACTTAGACCCACGCCTGTTGGTTGGCGAGATCCTACTAGAGTATTCCCTTTCTTGTTTTCCACAATTCTAATGTGACATTATATTGCTTAAAAAATACCATTCAGTAATTAACAATAGCTTGGGGGAGGGGATTTTAAAATGTAACCCTATTTCCAAAGTCAGAATTTCCATTGAAGAGCAAAGTACTATGAACTGAATTTCGTTCCTCACCTCCACAAATTCATGTTAAAGCAAGCTCTACCCCGCAATGTAACAATATACCGAGAGTCTTCGGGAGGTAATTGAGGTTAAATGAGGTCATAAGCATGGGGTCTTAATCCCATAGGACTGTGGTCTTATAAAAAGAGAAAGAAAGAGAGAGAGATCTTCTCCCACCCCCACCTTTCCTGCCTGGCACGTGAGGACACATTGAGAAGGTGGCTGTCTGCAAGCAAGGAAGAATGTTGTCACCAGAAACCAACCGTGCTGGCATCCTGACCTCAAGAACTGTGAGAAAATAAATTTCCATGGTTTAAGCCATGGAGTTTGTGGCATTTCGTTGTGGCAGCCAGAGCAGACTAATACACACAGGCACCATCATCAGGTAATATGTATTTACTGTCTTGGTGGGTAGAACTGTGTCCTCCCTGTGCACAGAGTTTCCTCTGGCCTTAAAGACTGGCGGTTAACCCTCTTGTGAAACAAACTAGTCTCTGTTTTAATTCTGACGTTATGACGGACAGCAAAGCTAGACCCCCAAGGACTCCCTAACCGGGCCAAAAGTGAAATATAGGCTTATAATATACATGTAAATGTACATTGAGGGGGAAATTAGCATAAATTGTAATGCTAATATATAAATTCACATTAATCTCTGACTCCTAGTCATGTTCTATGCCATTGTTAATTAAGATGAAACTTTGTGGATTAAATTTTATGAATTCCTTATTTTGTTTTACAAGAGTTGTATGGTATCCTACAATCTCGGTCTTCTATGAAAGGATTAGGATTTGTGAAAGGTTTTCCAAGACAACCACAGTGAATTAGGAGTTTACAGAATGTCCCAGATTCTCAAGGATGGTTCTGAGATTCACTCTTAGATTGGTCTTGGTTCCTACAAGAAGCTACTTAACTCCTCAAAGAGGAAGAATCATGGACTGTGGTGGCTTCCACAGATGTCTATGAATAAGCCCAGCTGGTGGCTTAAAAATTACTGGAGAAGTTGATTCAAAATACAGACAGATGAGCTGAACTCCAGAAGAAGTCTCATTTATAATAACAACAATAACAGCTAATACTTACATAGTGTTTACTATGTGCCATACACTGTTCTAAGCACTTTACAAATGTTTACTCATTTAATCTGCTTAACAATCTTGCCAGGTAAGTATTATTATCATCGCCATGTATCATTGAGAAAACTGAGGTTCAGATGGATTAAGGAACTTGCCCAGGGTCACACAGCGAGGCAAGGGTAGAGCCAGATTTGAACATAAGCTGCCTGGTCCCAAAGTCTGCACTTAACCTCTATGCTATGTTCCTCATATCTGTAGTTTAACAAGTTTCCCAGGTGATTCTGATGTGCCACAAGGCTTGGAAACCCTGACAATCCTCATCTGATGTAGGAATTTCCTTCTCCTGCAACTCCTTACCTGGCAGTCTCTGAGCTAGGGTTGGAAGCCAGCCACTCAGGACAGCCTATCCTATTTTTTGAGTAATCCCAGGTATTAGCTCTTGCATCCTCAGCCCCGTGGAGACTAAGTATGATTCTGGGAAGAAACATGGTAAGAAGTAGAGTGTAGACCTGGGAATAAACAAGGTAATATGCTAGAATTGGCTTATACTTGCTTGGAAGAGCTGTTTGTGTGCATCTCTTCCCAGTCTTGTGTCTAATGACATTATGTGGGGAGCTTACAATCAGAAGCCAGGTCCCGTGGCTCACACCTGTACTCCCAGAACTTTGGGAGGCCAAGGCAGGAGGATCACTTGAGGCTAGGAGTTTGAGGCCTGCCTGGTCAACGTAGTAAGACCCCTATATCTATAAAAAATTAGCCAGGTGTGGTGGCACACACCTTTAGCTTTAGCTAGTTGGGAAGGTGAGGCAGGAGGATCACTAGAGCTCAGGAGTTTGAGGTTGCCGTGAGCTGTGATCACTGCGCTTCCGGCCTGGTTGACAGAGCAAGATTCTGTCTCAAAAAAGGAAGGAAGAAAGAATCAGACTTGATCGGATTGAAGTATTTACATCACAGAAATCAGTACACAAAACAAAGCAGGGCTTGTTTTCCCCCAGACAGCTGGTAATTAAACATTTACTACCATGCCACTGGATTTACGGCATAATTCCCACCTCAACCACCTATTGGTTCCATCCAGGCACATTCTTTAAACTTTCTAAGCCTCAGTTTTCTCATTTGCAACAATGCAAGGAATAATAACTGTGGGAATAAAACGAGGTAAGAAAGGTGGAAGCCTTCAGCTCAGTGTTGAACAAATGAACGAAGAGTAATCACTTTACAAACGTTCCTTTTTCTTTCCACTTCCCAATTACTCCCAATTAAAGATACCAATCATATTTTTCCTTGTTTTCCTTTTTCCAAGCTCAAATTTCTTTCAGTTGTTATTCATTTGTTGGTGTTTCCAGGCCCTTTTTCATATTGTGGGATTGTCAGTTCATCACAACTCCAGCTCTCTGGGGAAGAATTTGGTGGTTTCTCTGAGCCCCCATGGGGATCTCATTGTGCTCTTGGTCTGGGCAGCTGCCCTCCTGTTCCAGCTCTGCCTGCTGGGACCACCTACCTCTCCCTGGAGCTCTGCGGCCCGCATCAGGCTCTTCTGCTGCTTCCATTACTAGTCACACCAGTGCCCAAGAAGGGTCAGAGTTCTGTGGCAAAGCCAGAAGACCCCTCCTATTCCCTTATGGTTGATTATTTTCCACAAGTACCAAGGGCATGTTGCTTAGATCCCCCACCCCCATCCCCAAGCCCCAAAGTCTTAAAGAGTTTTGACGAAATTGCTGTTTTAGTTGTTTTTCTCCTATCTTCTCTGTATAGGAATCAGGTATGAATTTGTGAGTATATGGGGCGGTCGGGGGAGGTGTGGTTGGGGCCTGAATCCGGAGATAAATTCAAGTGACAAGCAACATTTATGCCCAGGTCACTCCTTCCCTCAACAATTAAGGCTTTGTAACTGGGCCAAGTTTAGCAGCCTGACTCTTCTTTTTGGTTGTGTTCTCTCCCAAGAGGCTCATTTATCCATCAACCAGCCGGACACACCTATACCTGTCTGAATTCCAGCGGTGAAACAAATAGACTTAGCCTGGGGCCTCCTCCCATAACATTTCTCTCAAAGGGTGGAACACCCTATTTCAGGTGCAGCTGGCTGTGCAGAATGGAGAGGGAGGAACTCTCCTCCAGGATAGAACACTGTAGTTTTATTGTGTTCACATAGTGTTCATTCATCCAGGATGGAATTACTTTTTTTTTTAAGTCATCACACTATTGATTTATTTATGTAAACAACTTGCAGCTGTGAAAAAAACCACTTTTAGATTGCTGTTTAGTCTTCCACTAATCTCATATTTCTACAGTTGATTCTTTAAACGTAAATGGAGGCTTTTATGTTTGCACCATAGAAATCTTAACGTTGTACATCAGGCCCATAACCCTAACCTTTTGAGGGCATTTTAGGTCCCAATATTTTTTCTCTGTCAAATATTCTTTCATGTGGCAAAAAAATTCAGTTTTTATTGAAAGATATGAAGAAAAGGCCTCTTAGGAAACTAGACAAATGTTTAGCATTTAGGATACAGCTGTAGCTCTAACCATCTTAGGCAACCTAAAGCGAATTCAAATGTTAGTGACTGCCCACATTTTTGAGGCTCCACATACGTCTTTGTCCCCCTCTCTACCTGCTTTTCCACTAACTCTGCTTCTATCACCCCCTTTGCAGCTACTTATTTCTACTGCCTTCCTCTATATTTTGGATCCAGAATGCTCTTAACGTGAATTTGATGGGAACTGATAGCTACCGCAATTTGTAGCCCACTGTTAGGCAGGCGTTTTGTGCAGACCACCCGCAGGCCTCTGCTCTGCCATGACTAGTCTAACAGACAGTTCGGACTAGGATAGCAATTCCTGATCTCCTCAGATGTGGGTGGGGTCACGACAAAAATGTGTTCATTCGACAGATATTAATTGAGCACCTATTGTGTGCCAGATATTGTTGTAGGTGCTGGTGGTATAGATTAAGACTCTGCCCTCAGGGAGCTCTTTCTAATGAGAAAGATAATAAACAGGTAAATGAAAAATTAATTTTGTTTAGTGACAAGTTCCATTAGATAAAAAATAAAGCAATAAGATGGAGAGACTGGGCTGGAGAGAAGGGAATTAATAGGGCAGACAGGGGAGACCTCTGAAAAGACAAACATTTAAGCTGAGATCTGAATGATGAGGAAAGAAGTTACTCTGGTCAAAATTTCTTTGCACATTCTAGCAAAGGCCTGGATGCAGGAACAAGGTTGGTGTTAGGGAACAGAAAGAAGGCCAGAGTAGTGAACGTCAGGGAGTAAAGGGGAGAGTGGCAGAAAATGACATTGGAGAGGTGGGCAGGGCCAGGTCACTGGGAAGTCTGGCATTTACTTTAAGTGCACTAGAAAGCCACTCTCGAGTTTTAAACATGGAAGGTGATTGGGGACGGAGGATACGATCTGGTTTTAACAAAGGTCAGAATAGGGTGATGTCAGAAGGCACTGGCTGGAGCTGCTTTATCCAAGGCAATTGCGCCTTATCCAGTCCAGTCATCCAGAAAGTTCTCCCTCCACCATTCTGTCATTTATGACTTTGTAAGCATGCTTTCAGTGTTCTCAACTGGGTTATGGTACAAACATTGCTTCAGAGTGTAGGGCTGAAGGTCACAGCCACCAATGATGATAGGAAGATCTATTAATGAAACCAAGGTCCAGAAGTCACACAGCATGCAGGAGAGTCAGCTGGATGATAAAGAGAATCTCCCAGCCTTCCTCCCAGATGACCCCACCCCGTCAATTTCAGGCACTGAAAGATGAAAAATCAGCCCTGAAAAAAGAAAAAAAGCAGCCCTGCTGTTCCCTGAGTACTTGTCCCAACCAGTTTTCAAGTCCAGTTCCTGAAATGCTGTTTATTCCTCTTGCCTATTCACATTGGTAGAAGTATCAGGATAGTAAAACTATTAACTAAAGCCTTTAATTGAGGACCACATTGAGATGTATAAAATCTGTTTAAACTTTGATCTGTTGACCTTGTAAATGGCAATGGAGGCTACAAATGACAGGATTAAAGTACTCTGGGCTTGCAGGGGAGTCGCTGCTTTAAATTAATCTGGAATGTTCATTTATTAAAGAGCTGGAGAGTTCAGCTTCTCTTAGCATTAAACAGTTTACTGAAGACAGTTTCAGTTTAGATTGTAGATTAGTGTTATAATAGTGCCAATTCTCAAAAAAACACAGCTGTCAGCTTGTTGTTGGCTATGTTTGGGAGCTAAAAAGTAATAAGAAGCAGGCATAGCTGGTACTGTTTTGCCAACATTATCCTGGAGGTAAGCCCAACTCGGACTTGGTGAGCCACTGGGCTCAGTCATCCTTTCTTCCTGATGAGGCATCTGGGTGAATTTTAAGCACTATGTGTTGCGTTGTTGTTTTTCTAACTCTTCTACCTGCCTGGTGGCAGTAATCTAAGTTAAGAAGAAGACAATTAAAAAGAACATTTTCTATGATAAAATAATGCATGTTTACTCTAGAAACCTAGAAAAATACATTTAAGTATAATATAAAGAAGCAGATAAAATCACCATCCATCCCAGCATCTAGAGATAAGCACTGCTAACATTTTTATGCGGATCATACTTGTAGTTTAAAAATAACTTTGCATGTAATAACGCTGTGTTTATTGGAAAATAATGTTTTGGGGGAAAAGTAATAATAAAATAATGACTGTCACTTATTGAGCACTTACTATATTCCAGCTACTGTACTAAGTGCTATAATTGTATTAAACTATTTAATTCTCCCAACAGCCCTGTCAGGTAAGCTGGTGAGGTAAGTGAAAGCATATTCAAACCAGGCAGCCTGTTTACAGCATGTGCTCTTACCCAACACAATCTTCTTTTCATACAAAGAAGGAAATAGAGGCCACTTGGACTCACATGACTTAGAGAGCCACTTTTAACATATTACATTTCAAGAAACTAAATTCAAAAACATCAGAAAATATATTATCTTGTGGTTCAAGGAGAAGGAGAGCTATTAAACACTGCATTTTATCAAAAACATTTCTTAGTCATGTATTTACATTAAACATTTATTAAAACATTTATCAGTTCTTTGCATATGGTACTGCTCCAAAGTTTAACATTTTCTTTCACAAGCAGAATGACGGCATAATAACTAACCTTTTGTCCATTCCTTTATTCCATAGTGCATCCCACCTGTTACGACAGCAGGCCCTGTCGTGTGCGACACTGAGCAACAGTGACTGAGGGAGAACGTCTGAATGAAGAGGAAATAAAGAAAAGAAACATTGGTGCCTGCTAAGTAAGGTGGAGTTCAAGATACCTTTGTGAAAAACTCCACGATTTAAAACTAGTAATTTCTGGACTGGATGAGTCTTCTGTGGACTGTTGCAGTCGCCATCTCACTAGAGTAGCAGCACCCACTCTCTTTGTGACCCGTTTTCTACGTACAGCAGCTGGAGTTTCCTTGTACAAGTTTGGGCCTGTCACCTCTTAGGATGAAGACCAAGCTCCTCACCTGGCCAACAAGACCCCGCCTGCCTCACTTCCATTTGCACTCACTGGCTTCCACGAGTTCATCCTCTTCCTCCCTCTGACAGCCTCTGCTGTACCCTCTGCCCCCATCACCGGACCCGGTGATTCTTTTCCCTTCTTGGCCTGGAGGACGTTTCTTCCCAGGAGCCTTTCCTGACCTCCCTGAATAGGCCAAATTCTCTTTCAGTGAGTACTTCAGGTGCTGATGACACACACAGAAGGCGCGGTTCTCCCTCTTAGCACCTGTCACAATCTCGGGTTTACACCTGTGCATTTGACTCTGTATTGGATATCTGTCTTCCTGACTAGGGCATGAGTCCCATGACAACAGGTCCCATGTCACCATGGTGGACACTCAGGTCTGGCATGGCGTCTGGCGCAGAGCAAGTAGCCAAAATGTGAGTAAATGTAATAGGAATAACGTTCAGGAAAAATACAGTCTCTGAGAGAGAGTAAGCACACAGCTGATTTTACTGCCCAACAGGGAACTGATCCAGCCTGGAGGGCTTTAACTCTGAGATAGAGCCTTGGTGAATGGAGGTGATACAGGGTTTAAAGCCAAATCCACACATGGTACATAGCCTAATCTAATCATTTGCCTGCTTGAGTCACAGATTGCAGACAGTAACCATTTTTGCCATCAGGGTGCTTTTCTGCTGATTCTAACCAATATTCTAAGGAAACACTGTCCCAGTTCTTTCTTCAAGGGTCCTTACTGCTTGTTATCATGAAATTTCTTTTAGCCTCCAAAGCTAAGAGTTGTGCAGATCCTCACTTTGAGGATTCATCCGTACAGACAATGCTTTCTTATTTTTACATGGTTGGGACATTGATTTGCATTCACCTATAAAATGGGGCCAATAATATCTTCTTCAGAAGATTCTTGAGCCAGGCGCCGTGGCTCACGCCTGTAATCCTAGCACTCTGGGAGGCTGAGGCGGGCGGATTGCTCAAGGTCAGGAGTTCAAAACCAGCCTGAGCAAGAGCTGAGATCCCATCTCTACTAATAATAGAAAGAAATTAATTGGTCAACTAAAAATATGTAGAAAAAATTAGCTGGGCATGGTGGTGCATGCCTGTAGTCCCAGCTACTCGGGAGGCTGAGGCAGAAGGGTTGCTTGAGCCCAGGAGTCTGAGTTGCTGTGAGCGAGGCTGACGCCACGGCACTCACTGTAGCCCAGGAAAGAGAGTGAGATTCTGTCTCAAAAAAAAAGAAAAAAAAAAGATTCTTAAGAGAATTATTAAGATAATTTAATGAAGGAAAATAGTAAATGTACAGTAAACTTGATAAAGACAATTTAGATGGATATTACTGAAAATGGTGTTGGTGATTCAAGTGATAACATTCTTTGCTTGACAGCCAGTATTTCAGGCCTCACTAAGTTGTGCTATGCGAGTAAAGAGTATATCCATTCCTGTATTGATTCTCTAAAGCAGAATAGGAATGATATCTTATGGAGATTCTCCCTGAACAAGTTTTTCTTCATGATGTTAAATGAACTAACTCATGCACTTAGTCTCATAAAATTCAAGTCCAAAGTTGTTCTGAGAAATGAAATTCCTTAGACAGTTCTCTTGTGAGATAAAGCCTTAGGATAGTGGCATCAATAAAACACAGAATTTGGTCAGAGCTCTGGGTTCTTTTCAGCATCTCACCTTGATTTCTTGCAAGCTACATGATTTTAAGAAAGTTTAACTTCTCAGAGCCTCAATT
Source organism: Lepilemur ruficaudatus (assembly GCA_963574885.1). Classification (NCBI taxonomy): domain Eukaryota; kingdom Metazoa; phylum Chordata; class Mammalia; order Primates; family Lepilemuridae; genus Lepilemur; species Lepilemur ruficaudatus. Next base: position 15,737 of record CAUYRT010015022.1, on the reverse strand, counting down.
TCCTCATCTGCAAAAGAGCAGTGATAATGGCCAGGCGCCGTGGCTCATGCCTGTAATCCTAGCACTCTGGGAGGCCGAAGCGGGAGGATCGCTCAAGGTCAGGAGTTCGAAACCAGACTGAGCAAGAGCGAGACCCGTCTCTACTAAAAATAGAAAGAAACTAATTGGCCAACAAAAAATATATAGAGAAAAAATTAGCCAAGTGTGGTGATGCATGCCTGTAGTCCCAGCTACTCGGGAGGCTGAGGCAGGAGGATTGCTTAAGCCCAGGAGTTTGAGGTTGCTGTGAGCTAGGCTGGTGCCATGGCATGCTAGCCAGGGCAACAGAGTGAGACTCTGTCTCAAAATAAAATAAAATAAAATAAAGTGTAATGGGAACTAAAACACAAATGTAAAAGATGACCAAATGACTGTGATGAGGCTTTAAACCATAGCATTGGTATATTTTTCAAGATCAGGTCATCTCTCTAATCAACCAGAAAGGAATGCATTAGTCTAATACATGAATGTAATGTTCTTATCGATTAATATAAGATAAATTATCTTATATTATTGCTCTGTCAATGCCATTCTAGATGAAATATTGTAAAAGGAAAATACATACACATATACAAAGTTTTATGTGAGATAAGTACAAGTAATTTGTCTAAAAACAAGTAAACATGTTACTATAATAAATTTAATCCACATTTAATTTAATGTGAATACTGGTTTTAAAGGAAAGTCTCTAGGTAGAGTCATAGAGGAGAAAGCATTTGCATTCCCTGTATACATATATATTTACACATAGATGGCATATATTTTCCCAAAGGAAGTTCTATTTATTTGCTGCAAATAAAAGAACATTTTGCTTTGTCATTCCCCTCATCCGTTTATTTTTAATGTGGAAAAGGGATTTCATGAATCATTCAAATTCTCTTTCTATGCCTGAGAAAGGTTCTGCTTATCTTAGACGCTGAATGATTTGAGACAAAGTGACAGGCCTACTTTTTGTATGTCTTTTAATATTCCTGGTAGCTAATGTCTAGAAGCAAAAAGTGTGTGTGTGTAGACATTGCAGCCTGATCCTCCCTGAAGGGAAATCCTAATCACCAATTTCAAAAGCGCAAGCTTTACTAATGAGCTGAGCAACATTTCAAGCCGCAGCCATTATGTTTTACTTTAAACCAGATTTCCTTACGATTCAAAAGTACAAAGAATCAATCTCAGTGCCCTGAAGCCTCTTCAGGCTATTGCTCAGTGATTAATCATGAGAGAAGAAAAAACCCCGATTTTCAACTTAATTGGTTAGAGGGCAACCTACAGACATAAAAAATGCAATTCACAGCCCACTAATGAACAGCTATGCAAGAAATGTACACATTGAAAACACTATATACACTATAAGAAATGTATAATGCAGAATATTGCTTAATTCACATAAAACCTTTCTGGTCTTATTTGTTTGCTCTGTCTTTTCAGTTTCTATCTGCTGCTTCAATGAGTGGAAAGAACCTCTAGGTGGAAGCCATTGAGATACTCTTTAAACCATTTTTATTAAATGTGCCAGGCCAGATCACAAAGGCCGATGCTAGTAAAGTAGTCACAGTAGAATAAGGGGGATTTTTAGGTTGTCTTTCCAACAGTTCTTATTGCTATTATTATGAAGCCTTAGGAGATCAGTTATGGTTTGACTGCCTGCGTAGCCAGCTTTTGTTATATTTCAAAATGTAGTTGAGAAACTCTCTCTCTACCAAGACTGAGAATGGTAGGATATCTGATTCAGAAGGAACCCTATATCTGTGAGGGTCCTGGCAGAAAACAGAATTGCATGCAAAGAGTTTAACTGGAGGTAAGTTCACAGCAAGATGATTTACAGGGATGTGAGCAGGGTTAAGGGATCCAAGAGGGGATGAGGAAGCACCCAGAACTAACGGCGTGGTTGTTATTATCCTGGCCCTCAAGGGTAAGGGCAGGAAACCATGTTGTGAGTGCTGGGAGAGCTGGGGCTGTGGAGCAGGGAACACTGAGGGAGCTTAGTCCTACCCAGAGGAAGATGCAGCCACTGAGGCAGGGACGAAGCAGGAAGTACTCCATTTCTCTCTTCTCCTACCCGGCATCCCCTGGCAGTGCCTCCCATTGGATGAACCTCAAGAGAACTCAAGGTAGGTAAGTCTCAGCTTCCACCTGGGTGCATGGATCAGGTTAGAGAGGGACAGAGAATGGATCGGAGGAGCAGGAGGGCAAACAAAATAATCAGAACAGACCCTTAAAGGGCCAGAGGTCTAGTGCTTCTCAGACCTGTCCAGCTGGCAAAGCACTTGGAGATTAGTTGATTCTTTGAACAACACCTTTAGTCTATATATTGTTTTTTTTTTCCCTTTCTCTCCCTTCCTTCCCTTTCTTCACTACACACCTACAACATGCTAGGCCCTGCTAGAAACAGGTAAATTTGGAGATGTATAAGGCATCATTCCCTGTCTTGGGGGAACCTATAGCCTAAGCCTGCAATAGTAAGGAGATAATTTCAATATAACATGACATGTACCAATTGATGCATGTGTGCAGTCATCTATTATAGCATTGTTTATAATAGCAAGAAATTAAAAGTAAACTAACTGTCCATCACTTGGGGATTGGTTAAATAAACAATGGAGCATCAATTCAGTGGAATCCTATATAATTGTATATTTAAAATCAAGAAGATCTTTATGTTGTCCTATGTAATGATTTCTGAGAGATATTGTTTTTAGCTGAATGTTAAATGTAATGTGCTACCATTTGTGTAAAAGGAAGGAAGGAAGGAGGGGAGGGAGGGAGAAAAAGGGAGAAAACCAATGTAGAGAATACACACATATGTTTGCTTGTATATACTGGCCAATCTCTGGAAGGATTCATAAGTAAGTGGTAATTTGGTTGCCTCTGTGGAAGGGAAATGGCTGGCAAAGGAGGCATATTATCATTTACTCTCTTGAAATTTTTGAATTTTGAACCATGTGAATATATTACCAATTAAAAAATCAACAAAATAGGGTAACTCCACAGGGTACATGGAAGCCCACAGGAGGGAGGAATCACAGAAGCTGAGCATGACTGGTGGATGCTGACAGGAGATGGGGGCACGGGCTGGCAAGGCTGGGTCGTGGGAACCTTGTGAACAAGTTTGAGTTTCATCCTGAAGATGATGAAGAGTCACTGTAAACTCTTGGGATAGGATGGATCTAAGGGATGCGAGACTGCAGGCAGAGAGGCTATTGTGATACTCTTTGTTTGGTTTTTTTTTTTTTTTTTGAGACAGAGTCTAACTCTGTTGCCCGGGCTAGAGTGCCCCGGTGTCAGCCTAGCTCACGGCAACTTCAAATTCCTGGGCTCAAGCCATCCTCCTGCCTCGGCCTCCCAGAGTGCTAGGATTACAGGCGTGAGCCACCGTGCCCGGCCTTGTGCTACTCTTTGAAGCACAGTTACATTTAATTCTGTTAGATGAACCTGGAACAATTGAGCCAGCAGGAAACCCAATTGTTTGATAAAATTAACAACAAACAAAAGACAGTTTCCTAATAATATTTAGGAAACTAAATAATATTAATATTTTATAATATTTTAAAATATTATAAATATTTTAAAATATTAAGCTACTAAGATTTGCTTGCTACTGGTTCATTCACTTTGCCATGTTTCAGACAAGAGTTCCTGGAGAGACATTTTATCCATTAGGTTAACATGGGACTGGGAAAGAGGCCTGTGCTGATTTCAAGGGCAGGGCGCCTTGTTCACACAGCGCTGCTTTTCTCAGACACACAGGGTGAGATCCACAGATCTCATCCAGCCCACACCTCCTGTGCCCCAAACCTGACTCTTGACTCAGGAGTTACTGGAGAAGGGACCGTCTGATCTTAGAACAAGCCTCCCATCCTCCAGGCCATGGAGCTTTTCCTCCTCTGAAAGACAGTAGATACTGAAGCATCAGTGGATTTAGGGTTACAACGTTAGTTTCTTGTCTAGGGTTTCTCCCTTACTAATTATATGACCTTGGGCAAGCACTTAGTCACAGCCCCTATTGCTACACCTATAAAATGGAGATACTTATACTTGTTTTTTCTACTTCACTAGTGCACAGATGTATTGCAAGAAGAAACTGAGATAATGTATGTGAATGTGCCTTAAGAACAATAAAGCATAAAATACATTTGTCATTATTATCAAAAAGTAAATAAATAGGCACTGATCACTCTGTTCCAGACACAAAACAGACTGTCCAGTTCATGAGCCCTGCCTGACTTACTAGGTCATCAGTTAACAACCAAAAACAAAATTAAAAGCCCACAAAAACAAAACAAAACAAAATTCATCTTCTATGAATTTCCTTTATTAATGGTGAGATCACTTTTCAACACGTTATAGATGTTCAATAAAATACCACAAACTGACAGTGGTTCATCACGCTGATAGAACTTTAAGGTTTATAGCCAGTTATGACATTTATTCCAGCATAGAAGTTTATTTACTAAAAATTTTACTTATAAATATTTAGTCTATATTTAGTCCAAATATTTACTCTGAATTAAATGAGAGTAACAACTGGAGAGACAGAGAGCATAAAATATAAGGGGAAAAAAGAAACAGGGATTTTAGAGTCAGAAAGCCCTGACTTTTGCTTATTTTGTGCTTTGGGTAGTGGCTAATGCCCCTGAACCTCAGTTTTATCATCACTGTAAGGTGAATAAAGAAATGCCACCCCTTTGCCTTAACTATTGTCTTTTCCTTTTCTTCCTCCTCCTGATTCTTCTCAAGAAGCAAGAATGTAAGTTAATGAAGCATAGTTTTCTAAGTGCTTCCACTTAGACACACATAAAGAAATACAGTGTACTTACTATTACCATATTATTATCATTATATGACTATATAGTGGGTTATAATTATGCAGCCATTGAACTCAAATGATGCCTAGTTAGAGGGGCTTTCCCTGCCCACTCCATCTGAGTACGTCTGCAGCTCTGCAGCCCTTGCCATTCCTCACCTTGCCTCATAGCACTCCTCACTACCTGCTATGTTTCTTTGTCAGTGGCTGTCTCTCTCCGGTAGACATGGAGTTTCATGAGTAGGGGATCTCGTCTGCCTACTATTGTTACTATAGCCACAGAAGTTAAAATAGTACCTGTACCTAGTAGGGGCTAAATATATCTAGGTATGAATAACAAAGCTAAAAAGAATCATCCTATTATAAAATCTCTATTGAATACAGACATTAATTTACTGGAATCATGGAAAGAATTCTTGTCAGTGCAGAGAGTATTTCTCACTTTCTGGGGAAGAGACCCTTCACTTGGTGCCAATGGACAGGGGCTGGAGACAGTCAGGGAGTGCCATCAGAAGACTAAACCTCAGCTGGGACTTTGAGACCTATCTGAGCCCCATGCAAGTCATGGTCCAAGAGAAAATGTCAGCATTATCTCCACTGCCCACTATTCTCATCTTGGAAAGACACCAAATTCACACATTCATTAGTTCATCCAACAACTGCTGAGCTCCCCCATGGTATCGGGCCTGGTGCTGGTGCTGGTGTTGGTGTTGGGGACACAGATGAAGATGAAACAGGTGTGGTCTCCACTTTCACAGAGCTCACAGCTCATCAATCTCACAACTGATAGGGAAACACATAGAAAGTGAATAAATCCACAAACATATAAAATTGTTATTTTTGGAAAGTACAATGAAGGAAAAGAGGGTGGACACAAGACAATAATGGGGAATGTCATTTGTACTGGGAATATCTTAGGGCAGGTCCTCTAGAAGCAGAGCCTGAAGTGGGGATTCATCGAGGGAGTGCTCTCTGGAGAAACTTGTAAGGAAGCCAGGGCAGCAGGATGGGGCAGGGGAAGAATCTGGGCAAAGATGTGGTTTCAGGAGAACTTTGACTGCACGGGGATCTCTGGAGTATGAATGCAGGTCCCCGTTTACCCGACTCAGACGTGAGGGAGCTGAACCTTTTTGCCCCACACCAGTTGATAATTGACTTAGGTAACCTTCTGGGAACAGAACAACCTTTCAGGCATCTTTCAGCAAGGCAGTTCCCACGAGCCAAAGGCCATGCTCTGGAGAAAGGTGCCGGCGTGCTGTGTGCGTGGTTAGCAGCAGCCACACTGCAGTGGCTAAGGGGTGGATGGACTAGCTCGGAGCAGATGGTATAGACGTCCTGCCACAGAGTGTGTGTGGAGGCTTCTCTGAAGAGGTGGTTTTGAGTTCAGGTTTGAAGGATGAGTAAGAGTTAGGCAAAAAATAGTGTTCCAGGCTCAGGGAACAACATGAGCAAAGGCCTAAAGGTGAAGAAAAACAAAAAGAAGATGAGCAGGGCTGGAAAATTGTGAGGTAAAGGAAAATGGGTCAAGATTATCTTGAGGAGGGCCCAGATCATTTTGGATTTTATCCTAAGGACAATAGGAAACCATGGAAGTGTTTTGGGCAGGGAAGTGATGTGATCCTCCCCCCCCAAAAAATATGTGTATATATATATTTTTTTTTCTTTTTTTTGGGATAGGGTTTTGCTCTGTCACCCGGGCTACAGTGCAGCGGCATGATCATAGTTCACTGCAACCTCCAACTCCTGGGCTCAAGCAATTCTCCTGCCTTGGCAACCCGAGTAACCGGGACTACAGGCGAGTGCTACTACACCCTGCTAATTTTTTAAAAATGTTCTGTAGAGACAGGGTCTCGCTATTAGGCTGGTCTCTAACTGCTAGCCTCAAGTGGCCTCCCAAAGTGGCATGATTACAGGCGTGAGCCACTGTGCCCAGCCTCCCCTAAATATTTTAATATCACTTTGGATTGGTCAGGAACGAGTTAGAAGAGGAAGAGAGAAGATGCTGGGAAACCAGGTAAGAGGCTGGTTCGTAGTTGTCTAGGCTGTAAGCGATGGTGATTTAGATGAGCGTAGAAAGGGGATGGAAAGAAAACAATGGACTTGGGATATATTTTGGAGGGTACAAGTAACAGAATTTAGTAATAAATTGTCTATAATGGGGAAATTTATATTTTGGGCAGGGAATGGTCGATCAAGATGACAATTTATATTTTTACCATCTTCCCCTTTGATAGGCAAAACACAGTCTTAGAGCCTAGTGGTAAGGGATGTTTTCTTTTCTGTCTGTCCCTGTTAGTTGGTAGAGCATATTGAAAGGGACTGACAATAAACCAAGGTGACAAAACAGCCTCTCTGCAATGCCACACAAACTTCTAGAGATTAAATTGTGTATTTGTTTTCTATTGCTGCATTGCAAATTAACATAAACCTTGCGGTTTACAACAATACATTTATTATCTCATAGTTTCCATGGTACTCTGCTCAGGGTCTCACAAAGCTGCAATGTGTCAACCTGGGCTGGGGGCTTTTCTATGGCTTGGGGTACTCTTCAAAGTCCATATGGTTGTTGGAAGAATTGATTTCCTTGTGGCTGTAGAACTCCTAGGGGCTTCTTTAAGGCCAGCAAGAGAATCCCTTAACCTCTGGAACCTCTATCAAAGGGCTCACCTGATTAGGTAAAGTCTATCCAGAATATTCTCCTATTTGATGAACTTAAAGTCAACTTATTAGGAACTTTAATTATATCTGAAAAATCCCTTCACCTTTGCCATATAATGTAACTTATTCACAGGAATGAGATTCCACAGAGAAGGGATTATAGAAGGTCTTGGGTCATTGGGGGTCATTTTAGAATTCTGCCTATCACAAATGGAAACTAAAAAGTGATCAATAATAGCAGAGTTTCATGCTGGCTTATGGATTTAGGATTTTTTAAAAATACCTTTACCATTACATTTCTACATCAGGATTAGAGCTCTTTACTCAAATTTGATGAAACCAGCCAGGGGTAAAAAGGGAAAGATGCACATAAGAGAGACCCAGGCAGATAGATAACCAAACTGACTTGACTAGCTCTCCTCCCTAGAAATCAACACTAAAACAATATTCTAGGTGACTTAATTGTAAAATCACCATCCCTACATTTTTTGAATCTTCAATTGTTTTTTCAGATACCAGATAACTGAGCAGATGTTGGAAATAGGTTCAATCTACTTCTGTAAGACTCTATGGCCATGTCTCAAGAAAAGCATCTTGAGGCTGGGCATGGTGGCTCACATCTATAGTCCCAGCTACTGGACAGGCTGAGCCAGGAGGATCACTTAAGCCCAAGAGCTGAAGGTTGCAGTGAGCTATATGATTGGGCCAGAACTTGTCTCAAGAAGAAAAAGAAAGTTTGTGTTGAGATCTGTATTGAAGCTTTCCCACATTAAATTAGAATCTGCACTCTGTCCCCTTCCTCCTGCTTCCACTTTACCAAGCCCTTTACTGAAATTACCCCTGGAGACATCTTGTGCAGGATGTTTGTCTTGAAGGCCCTGTCAGACCCCACCACAGACAGGCAGCATCTCCAGGAGCGGGTGTAGGGTGGGTGCAAGCCAGGGGCGGAAACTCTCAGCACACATCAGTCCAGGATTGGTCAAGAAGCGCTAAATGGAAGAGCAGTGGGGAACAAAATGAGGAGGCAAGTCATGACTCAAGCACCCCAGAAAGACCACTGGGCACAGAAAGATCTTCACAGTGTGGGGGCATCTAGACCAGGGGGAAATGAAGGTGAGGAAGACAGAAAAACCAGACTTAATTAGTATCATAAATGCTGGGCTTAACTTCCCGCGGAAGAGATACGGCAGCTTCCTTGGGGGTAAAGGAGAGTTTTTCAGAAATTACTTTTCTTCTACTATACTTAATTGTAGTTGATTCCTAATTAACAAGCACAAACCAGAAGCTTGAAGGATGTCAAGTTGTTTGTATAAAGTACACCACAATTTCTTCTGCTTCTGTCCTCAAGGACAAATCTGCTAAGCAATAAGGACATACTCATGCAGGGACGTACACACACTCGCTCAAACTCAGCAGCATTCAGAACATAGAAAAGTGCACAAGAAGGACTTTGACAACAGACATGTGGGGGCCGTGGGCCACATTCCCAGGGATTCATTTCAGCCTCAGTTCCCATGGCAATTATACATTCAACTCAGGGCCTGCCTCCTACTCAGTGTAACCTCCATCAGGAGGCAAGAGACAAAAAGGAATAAAGCCGAAGCCCTTCAATGAGCCCAGACTGTGCACAAAGGCTGCCAGCACCACAGCCAGATTCAGGGAGCTACCCAAACTGTCACATTACACATCTCATAGCACACTAATCTCCCCCTCGTCACCAGGGACCATTGTAGAAAAGGCTGGATCAGGAAAGCTTTACGAAACATGCAAAGATTTTTTGCTCCAATTCATTTGCAATTCCCTTTATTATCTTATTAGTTATGGCCAGATGAACAATTCTGAAATTCTTTTCCTATTTCAATTTGTGTCAGAACCCCTGTGACTGGCTGTATGTGTGTGCGCATCTGAATGCGTGACTGAGGTACGTAATGGTTGATAGATAGAATGCAGCATTCTTCCCCGACAGTTCCTCCCTCCCATAATAGAAAACATTCATTAGGAATGTAACCTCATTTTTGTTTTTAATTAAACTTTTTATTTTGAGACAATTGTAGGTTCACCTGCTGTTATAAGAAATAATACAAAGAGATCTCCCATACCTTCCATCCAGTTTGCCCCAATGGTAACATCTGGCATAAACTATAATATCATATCACAGCCAGGAAATTAATACTGATACAATCCACTGATCTTATTCATATTTCACCAGTTTTACATGCATTCGTTTGTGTGTATTTAATGCTAGGCAATTTTATCAACATGTGCAGATTCATGCAACCACCACTGCAGTTGAGATAGAGAATGATTTCGTCAAGGACCTCTCATGCTACCCTTTTGTGGCCATGCTCACCTCCCTCTCTTCCCCACCCCCTAGAGAGCACTAATCTATTCTCCGTCTCTATAATTTTGTCTTTTCAAGAATGTCATGTAAGTGTAATCATATAGTATATAGCCTTTTGAGATTGTAATTCCCTTGAGGTCCATTCAAGTTGTTGCATTTATCAATAGTTCATTCCTTTTAAGTGCTGAGTAGTATTCAATGGTATGGGTGTACCACAGTTTGTTAACCATTTACCTGTTGAATGATATTCGCTTGTTTCCAGTTTTTCGCTATCATGAATAAAACTGCTATGAATATTTATGTAGATGTTTTTGTGTGAACATAAGTTTTCACCTTTCTGGGATAAATGCCCAAGAGTTCAATTACTGGGTTGTATAGTAAGTGGCTATATCACTCTGGAATTCTACATTCCCACTGGCAATGTATGAGTGATCTTGTTTTTCTTGCATCCTGCACAGCATATGATGTTATTGCTGTTTTTCACTTGAGACACTCTGCTACGTGTGTAGTGATATCTCATGATTTTAATTTGCATTTTTGTAATGGTTAAGGACATTGGACATCTTTTCCTGTGCTTATTCACCATCTGCATTTCTTCTTCAGTGAACTATCCAGTCATGTCTTTTGCCCATTTCCTAACTGGATTTTTTTTCACTGTTTTGAGAGTTCGTTACATATTTAGACACAAGTCCTTTCTTGAATACGTGGTTTGCAAATATTTCCTCTCAGTCTGTGGCTTGTCTTTTCATCCTCTTTACAGCATCTTTTGTAAAACAAAAGCTTTTTATTTTGTTTTATGGATTATGACACTTTGGGTGTCATGTCTAAAAACTCCCTATATTCTAGAGATTTTATCCTGTGTTTTTCTAAAAGTTTTATAGTTTTACGATTTAGATTTAAGTCCATGATCCATTTTAAGTTAATTTTTGTATGAAGTGTAAAGTTTAGGTTGAGGTTCATTGGGAGGGGGTTGTTGAAAAGGTTATTCTTCATGAATTGAATTGCTTTTGCATCTTTGTCAAAAATTAGTAGGGCAAGCCAGGCACGATGACTCATGCCTGTAGTCCCAGCTACTCAGGAGGCTGAGGCAGGAGGATCACTTGAGCCCAGGAGTTCGAGGGTGCAGTGAGCTATGATGATACCACTGTACTCCATCCTAGGCAACATAATGAGATCCTGTCTCTAAAAAAATTAAAATTAGTAGGGCATATTTGTGTAGGTCTATTTCTGGCTTGAGATAATCACAAAATATTTAGATGAAAATGACAAAGCCTTAAGAAATTAGAGCCTTCCATTATTAATATGGAAGACAGATAAAGTAATTCAGCATAAGGATAGTTGCTATCCTTGAAAAGAGAACTCATTGAGTAGAATGTCAGAGATGTGTTCAAAGATAATTTCCCTAAAATGAAGGAAAAAGTGAACTGCAGAATGAAAAAATATTGTGTTTTTGGAAATTTTGATAAAAATCACTTGACATAACAATTACTCAACACTAAGCAATATCCTAGTTACTGAACTTCCAGAATAAAATAATTGTCAGGTATTCAGACAGATAAAGCAAGCCATATTTAAGGGTGGTAAAAAAATGTGGCTAGCTTCAGACTTCTCCGAAACAACATTTAATTCAAGAACATAATACAGCAATGTTTATAAAATTTTGAGAAAATGAAAATATGACCCAACAATATTAGGTCCAGACAAAATATCATTCAAGTATAAAGATGAAAGTAGACATTCTCAAACATGAAAGAATTAAAGGAATATTGACATATATGATGAAAATTTTAAAACAAAAAAAATAGTAATGAAGTTCAGTCTGTTAAGAAATTAATCAAAATTAAAAACTGAGGAATAAAAAAGTCACAAAAAAGGATTAATGATTCCCAAGCTCTAAATTTGTGAGGTTAGGAAAAAAAAAAAAGGATTGATAATAAACATTGATCCATTTAAATATTATTACCAGTAGCAAATAATTACAGAAATGGTGGCTACAGAATAGAGTTCAAATGAGATTTATTTGAGTAAGGAAAATAAATAAATAAATGAATAAATAAACTAAAAAAAAATATCAAGAGGTAGAAAAATGAGTTTGGAGGAAATGTAAGATTTCAAATGCCTTTATCTTCCAAAGCCAGGAGTCTGTTTAAATTGAAACACATTTAAAAATCTCTAACTTAAGAGAGGGCTTTTAAAAAAAAACATATTTCAACTAAAAACAATAGGTTTTGACCTCTAAAGAGGTAGCTTTCAGGAAATAATACCTTGTAGTAAAGAACTATTTGAAGTTAAACAATTTCTTTCATTTCACTTCATTTTTTCTTCTATTAAAGTAAAATTTAATACTGACTAATAATAATGCCATGTAATCAGTTTTAATCCTAATACAACTTAATAAATTATTAAATGTAATGCTGATTTAAATTATTAATAATACTGAATAACACAAATTAAATTAAAAACTTTATCAGTCTAGTTCCTGGCATATTCAAATTGATTCATTTGAGGCAGGGTTAATAAAGGGACTACTTACAAATGTAGGGGCAGGTGTTAGAGAAACCAACAAAGAGGAGAATTACAGAACTAGCAACAGCAGAGATCTGTATCAAGTTAGGACCAAAGGTAGAAAGGAAAGAATTGGCCCCCAGAATTCAGAAAAGATAGCTGGATAAAGAAGGCTGGGTCTTCGGTAAAGATATGCATTGACCCCTCCAGAAGGACACTGGGGGGTTACAGCAGAGGTTTCTGTGTCCTGGTGGTGCCTCTCATTGGCTAAACCCAACTAAAAGCCTGATGAATCCATACAGTCAATGCAGGTCAGTTTTCCAGAGCACAGAGTAGAGTGGAAAAGGGTGAGGAGCGAATCTGGAGACACAAAAGGAGGAGGCACTTTAACAGATTAAGTTATTTTTATTATCAGTGCTGTCTTCTGAGCATAATTACAAGGACCCAGAGGACAAGTACCAAGTCTTATTCAATTATGTGAGCCGGGAATGCTAATGGGTACTGTTGGGGTTATAGGGACATTTTGGTAGTTGTCAAGCATTTTGATTTCTTGGCCCTACTCTGGTTATGTTCTAAGATATTGACTGTAAATAATAACTAACAAATTAATAAAATTGATTATATTAAAAGTTGAATACCAATTTTTGCTAAAATTTCCCAGGTGCTTCCTGTGATTATGCCTAAATATTTCTCTATATATGTATGCATGTTTGTATTTCTTTATTGTTAACACATTTGTTTTAGAAACATGAGAGAATAACCTTGGTCACCCTTTATTATGTAATGGGGGCTTATGGGATGAACCTGTGAATCATAGCAGAGGGGACAGGTAGAGAGAGATGAGTCCGGAAAGGGACGTGGAAGTCAGGTCATGAAAGGCCCTGTCTGCCATGCTAAGGAGCCTTTACTTTATCCTGATCAAGGGGAGTTACAGGAATACCTTTTATGACAGGACCGCCATGGTAAGAGTTGCATTCTAACAAGATCCCATAGGTAGCAACGTGAAAAACTTTGGCAATGAGGCTGGAGCAGATTGAAAAGGCAGGAAAGGGCTGTATCAGTTAAACGTGGAAAGTGGGAAAAGGGAGGAGCTGAGGGTAACATCAGGGTTCTGATTTGGATGTCTGGGTGAATGGAGGTATGACTGGCTGTCTATCATCGCAAACATAGGAAGAGATTCAGGGGCAACAACTAATTCCCTTTTGAACAAGGTGATATTGAAGTGCCAATGGGATATTCTAGTGTAGTTGTCTAGTAGTTGATGGTTAAGTGGGCCTGGAGCTCAAAAGAAAGGCCTAGGTTGGGCAGAAAGGTCCTTAAGTTGAGGGAGAATGGGTAGAAGAGGCCCAGAACCCTGGGGAACATCAATTTTTAGGGCAAAAGAGTGTAGTGTTTCAGAGCCCAAGCCTGTTACTAGCAGGGGAACCTTAGGCAAGTTATTTCATTTGTTTCTACAATTTAAAGTAAGTATGATGATGGTGGCAACCTCATAGTTAAAAAAGTGCTTGCTATTTTTAGTTTTCTGAAAGCAACAGTCCCTGAACTTCTTGGCACCAGGGACAAGTTTCATGGAAGACAATTTTTCCACGGAAAGGTGGTGGGGTCGCGGGGGAGGTGGAGCTCTGGCGATGATGCCAGTGATTGGGCGCAGCTGTAAACTCAGATGAAGCTTCGCTCCCCTGGCCTCCTCCCCCGCTTCCTAAGTTTCATGGAAGACAATTTTTCCACCGACGGGGGTTGGGGGCAGTGGAGCTCTGCAGCCTGGTCCCTATCAGGCCATGGAACCTGGGGTTTGGGGACCACAGCCTCAAGGGATCTTTGAATAAAGAGGAGTCCAAGAAGGTGAAGGAGAAGTAACTAGGCGGAGGCGGAGCTCTCAAATATAATGAGAAAAGAGAAATTTCAAAATGGCCAACAATGTCAAATCCTGCCAACAGACTGTCTTTTAGCAATTAAGTGATCATGATCAGAATCGTGATCCGGTCCCCATTCCTTCCAAGACTGCTTCAAGGAGTGTCATTCCCACCGTGGCCACAAGGTGGGACCCTCCTCCTGTTCTGGGATCTCAGGTCACGACCCCGGAAGCACATCCTCCGCTTTGTCTTTAGCAGAGATGGCGGCATCTGCAGCTCGAGCCGTCCTGTTGCCGGCGGCGCGGCGGCGGCTCTGGGGTTTCACCGAGAGGCTACTGATTAGAGGCGCCGCCGGGCGGGTGAGTTTCCCTTCCCTGGTCTGGGCGCCGCCCGGGGCCGGCTCGGCGCGGCGGACCTGAGCGTCGGCGCCACTGATCCCAACAGCGGGCCGGGCCGGGCCTACTCGGCCGGGGCCCGCGGGGCGCAGGCGGCCTGGGGCTGCTTAACTGGCCGGGGCCGGGCCGGCTCGGGCCATCCGCCCCGTGACCTGCCAGTGACGGTGGGATGACCCTGGCTGGCGGCCCTCCCCGCAGCTTTTGAGGAGTCGTTATAAAGAGTGCTTGTTGACCACTAGAAATGTCGTTGCAAATTACGTGAAATTAAAAAGTGATACAGTTATCTCTCCGGAGTTTTCTTTTTGCCTAAGACTGAGCTTCATCCTCAGGTGGGCTTCCCGCTAATCTGGTGATAGCTAAAATAAAATTTTGTATTTGCATTTTTCTCATGAGTGAGTCTCTGGCTTTCTCCAAGGTTTATGAGACTTTAACATATGTGTAAAGGGAAAAAAAACTGCTGAGATGCAAGTAGTCCATAGTCAAGAGGCCAGTCAGCTAAAGAGCGTATTTTGAGCATCGGCCCATCTTCTTTTTCTACCCTTTTCAAAACTTACTGCTTTTCTTGAACATTGAAAACGAAAGTCTCATTTCTGTGTTGTATGTAGACATTTTTGCATTGTTCTCTCTCTTTCTCTCTCTCTCTATTTATTTATTTATTTTTTGGGGGGGGGCTTTTTTCACCCTGCTTGTTTTCTTCGTAATGAATATAAAACATTTTTAGGAGAGGTATTGAAGTAAAGTCAGTTTTTCTTCGGGTAATCATAACTGCCCATCTTCCCTAAGCGAGGGGCACGTTTATAATTATGTTGCTGGCTTTAGGACAGTGGTTGGTGAAGGAAGTTTCTAGGCCAGGCAAAGGGGTGGATCGCAGTGGAAAGGAGGAAAGATGATTTTATAGAGAGAAGTCTGTTTGCGATAGACTGGAGTTTCTACTTGATATTTAACAGAACATTAGTAATATGTTTTGCTTCCTCTGTCCCACTCCCTACCCCCAACCAGTCATCATATTTTGGAGGCGACAGATTGAGAAGTACACAGGCTGCTACACAAGTTGTTCTGAATGTTCCTGGAACACGAGTAACACGTTTGGAAAATGGACTCAGAGTGGCTTCTGAAGACTCTGGGCTCTCAACATGCACAGTGAGTGA